>RJWM01009105.1:0-69223 GCA_004363535.1 Dasyprocta punctata
CAGGGTAAGGAGAGGAGCACGAAAGGAGCCGCGACAAGCGGACCACACGAGGCCCCTCTCAGGGAGACACACAAGAGCCACCACGGGTGGACGGGTAGAGGTCTCCACAGGGTGCTAGGTTCGAGACGATTAAAGCTTGTGTGCCGCCGCACCTGCCGTGTGTCGTGAGTTTTCCTGCCGGCTGGGAAGGCGCGCGACAGGGAGTGATGGGCCTGAGCCTGACCAGGTGAGCCCAAGCTCCAGGGAAGAATAGTCTGAGTGGGTGTGATGCTGCTGCCCCTGCCCTGTGGGTGGAACACCTTAGCTCTAGGTGCACACAGGCCACAGGTTGCCAGCTGCTTGGCCTCCTGGGAGCGCCAACCACTGAGTCAGTGGCAGAAGGCAAGTCCTGCTCCTAGGCTCCTGGTCTGGGCAAGGCTGCTGCCCTCTCTCTGGGTCTTTCCTTCCCCAGCCCTAACAGAGCTAGCTACAGAGCTAGCTGCCTGTGGGAACATTCCTGTGAAAGCTGAACTGATAGATATGGTCACACCACTGCCAATCCTCACCAGTGGCCAGATAACAGCCCCTATAGGCTAGTGGTTGGCCTGGAGGCAGCTCTTCCCCGTCCTGCCTTTTTCTCCCCTGCACGTTTGTCCCTCTCCTGGACCTGGCTCCATCCCTCCCCAGGGCTGAGACCTCCCCTCCCCCACCTTTCTGGATTCCAGATTCAACTTAAAGCAAGATCCACTCTAGTACAATACACAAGTCTGGTTAGGACCTGGTTGTGCGATGCCTGGTGACTACCCTAGTGATCTCTGACGATGGCTACTACACAGTTAAATTCCTTCCTAGGGTCAGAAGTATATACCAGCAGCTTCGGCTAAAAGACTACCTGAAGTAGAGTGTCCCGAGTACCTCGCCCCCACCCTTTGGCCTCGTTCTCTCAACCAGGCACTTTTGTCATTGCCCCCTTCTTTGGTTTAAGGCATTACCAGCCTATGTTTAAAACGTAAGATGCCGTTAGCTGGGTGTGGTGGCGCATGCCTTTAATCCCAGCACTCAGGAGGCTGAGGTAGGCAGAGCGTTGTGAGTTCGAGGCCAGCTTGGGCTACAACGCGAGCACAAGGCCGGCCTGAGCTACATAGTGCAACCCTGCCTCAAAAAACCAGGGCTGGGAGTTTGGCTCAGTGGCTCAAGCGCCTGTCTGGCAGGTGCAAGGTTGTGAGTTCAATCCCCGGTGCCGCAAAAAAATAAAATAAAATAATATAAAATAAAATAAAACGTAAGATGCCACCTGGGACAATATGGAACTAGATCAATCCATTTACAAATTCATTAGATCTGTTTATCAGAGAGCTGTGACTTGCGTACCATGCAGTACCCTTGGGGAGCACTTGGTTAACAAGCATAGGACAAGCTAGAGCTCCATGTTGAGCAGGATGCAGGGTGGGACAGCAGAGCCCAGGCCCTTGTAAGAGTATTATAGGCAGCTAAATTAGATAGAAATATACAGTCAGAGATAGAAATATACAGTCTTGGGCTCTCAAGAAAGTCAACAACAACAACAACAACAAAATAAGTATAAAGACATCAGACTTATGATTGGAGGCACACCTAAAGACCAGGTCTCTGGTGTTGGCATAAACTCAGTGGCATAAATGCCTGCCTGGCAAGTGCAAGGTCCTGAGTTCAGTTCCCAATATAAAAAAAAAAAAAAAAAAAAAAAAAAAAAAAAAAAAAAAAAAAAAAAAAAAAAAAAAAAAAAAAAAAAAAAAAAAAAAAAAAAAAAAAAAAAAAAGAATGGGGTATGCTGGCACATGCCTGTAATCCCAGCACTTGGGACGCTAAGGCAGGAGCATTGCCATGAGTTCAAGACCAGTGTGAGCTACAAAGTGAGTTCAGGGTCAGCCTGAAATGCATAGTGAGACCCTGTCTCAAAAAACAAAAAACAAACAAACAACAAAACAAAATAAACAAACAAACAAAAAAATAGAAGACCAGGCCTCAAGATAGAGATACAATGGCCAGACCTATATGCCTCCCAAAAGGATAGCAGTAACTTGAAATTAGTAACTATAATTAACACCATCTGATCCAGGAAGTCTAGACAGACATCAGTAGCCCAGGTGAGTGACCAGAGCATTGGGACCCATCCCTTCCCAGTACCTTTACTATGTGACCTGCTTCCTTACTAGACCAATATTAGCTAAGCAGCTATACTTGTAACCCTTGAGGCTGGTTATTATAGTGTGACCTACACTGTACCCACATTGTGACTTTGCTGTCACCCCCTGACAAAGGGCCTTGGTGGCAACGCACTTGGATACCTCCTGTCTCTCAGGAGCTATTTCTTAATAAATCTTTCCTACTCTTAACCTCCATTGTTCCTTCAGTTTCAGGGGATACAGACCCTGCACATCTAACATCTAATGTCTAACAGGTTGGGAGTTATTGTATTTCTCCTCTACCAAGAGCAAGAGGCAGAGAGGAGGGATGCAGATGTGCCTGGCCTCCTGGAGGTTCTCCCACTCCTGTGTGGGGATCCTTTGATGCTCCTGTAGATGGACAAGCAGCCTGGACAGCAAGAGTGCTGGGCAGAGAGGTGGGACCCTTGGGCCCAGAAAAATCTCCCTCCTCCCATCAGCTGGGTGATCTCAGGACCCACTTTACTTCTCTGGGCCTGTTTCCTTCTGTAAAATGATGGGGGTGGGGGCGGGTTGGACACTCCCAGAGGACTCCTTTTGGCTTGAATGTGCTATGGCAATCTAAGATGGCCAACTCCTTTTTGGGTGATCCTTGATCTTCCCAGCTGGCCCAGTACTGTGCTCTGGCCATGCAAGGAGGCTATGGCATAACTGGTCTCCTAGTTCCCTCTACTCTGGGCCTTCTTGCCCAATTCCATATGGAGCCTCATTTGAAGCTGAAAGAAAGAAAATGGAGCTGGAGATGTTCCAGGCCAGGAAGCTGAACCACAGAACCAGTCCTCCCAGTTTTAACTCTTGCAGCTGCCCGCAGCCTTCAGGAGGCAGGCAGCTGTAGGAGGCCGTGAACAAGGTGACCGGTTTGTGGGAGAGCAGGCTGGATCCTGCTGCTCTGGGATCAGGGACCAGAACAGTATAGCAGCTGATTTGAGCTCTCTGAGCACCCAGAGGCACCTTCCCTGGGGCCTCAGCAGCCAGAATGAAGGACAGAGCCCTGTGGGCTGGGGTTGAGGACAGAAGTCACAGAGGCTGTGGGTGACCCAAGTGCATGCATATTGTCGCCAGGACAGAGATGTCTGGATTTGTTAATCAAGGTGGTACTTATGCTGCTACAGGAACCCATGAGTGAGCAAAATAGCTGTCAGTGACCCTCTGTAAGTACTTGGAGGACCGGGGATATAGCTCAGTGGCATGGTGCCTGCCTGTCAAGCACAAGGTACTGAGTTCAATTCCTGGTACCAAAAAAACCAAGAAACAAAAAACCCTGTAAATACTTGGGTCTCTGTGGTTGCTTGATGTGTCATTACAAGGTTTACAGAGAATGCTGGCCAGCATGGGTGTCCCTTAGCTGGAGGTGAGGCCCACGTGGCCTCTCGTAGTTGTAAGACTTGTTTTTTTGCTTGTGACTTTCCCCAGGCTATGAAAGCCTGTCATGTTCTGTGTTTTCCTTGTTTTTGTTTTAAATAGAATTTGGAATTACCTTTTCTAAACTCATAGGATCGATATCCCTTTGGTAGAAAAAGCAGAAGTCTGAGACAGCCTTCTGATTAGTAGGTGTTTCCAAGTCATTTGCCAAGGTGGTCAAGGAGCTCTCTGTGGTCTCCAGTCTGTCCTCTTGTACTTTAGATGGGTTCGAGAGGGCACCATTTCCCAAGGAACTGGGGCCGCCACATGCCCAAAGAGGGGTGGGATCAGGACTGCGCCTGGGCCCTTGACCCTTGCACCAGGTGTAGCCCACTCCAAATCCCTGAGACCTCAAATTCTAGACTTGAGAAAGAAATGTTAATAGTTTCAAGCAATTCCTTAGAGAACCTCAGAGGCCAAACAATCTGCTCTGAGGGATAAAATGGGTCTGGTACTGTGATTCTTCCTGGGCTTACTGAGCACGGATCTAGCAGCATTCTGAGGGCCTTAGCTTCTCTTCAAGAGAGAGCTCTCCCATAGTCACCTCCTCAGGAAGCCTTTCCTGATTCCCCTCAGCAAGGTGTGGTCTCTTCCTCCTGGTCCTTTTTTCCTCTTAGTAAGTCCCATGTTGTCTGTTTAATCCCCCTGGCAGCCCTGCCTCATGGGTGCTGTAATTATCTCTGTGGGACAGGAGAGAAAACTGAGACCCAGAGACATGAAGTCACTTACCTGAGTCACCAGGAAGAAAGAGGCAGTGCCAGGCCTGGCCCTGCTGACTGTGCTCTGTTACTCTCCACACCACCCCCTCTTGCTATGTCTATGCTTGTCTTCTGCCTGAACCTGAAGATAGAAGCTACTTTCACCTGTGTTTCTTATTCTTGACTTAATCTTTTTTTGTCCTTTTTTTTTTTTTTAAATCAAGTCTCACTCTGTAGTTTAGGCTGGTCTTGTATGGAGCCCAGGCTGTCCTCAAACTCATGGTGGACCTCCTGCCTCAGCTTCCAGAGTGCTAGGATTATAAATGTGTACCACCATGCCCAGTTTTTTGTCTATGTTTATTAAGTTCCGTGTTAGAAATCATCTTCCAGTATTGGTTTAAATGTATAAATTACCTGGACCAGACAAGTCATGGCTGACAACCTCAGGGATGAGTTTAGGGCCCAGAGTGGGCAAAAGGACAAAGCCACTGGTCAGCCCCACACATGGGTTCCTTTCCATTGCTCTGTCACAGAGTTGCAAGCTTCCCAGGGTAAGAGCTCTACTCTGTTTCTCCACAAGCAATTTCTCCCACCCCTCCTCCAGCCACCAGGGCTTTATCTTTAGTAGCCATGTCCCACATCTTGCCAGGTGTGGTAGTCTGCATGTGGCCTTCCCAAAGTTCATGTTGGATATTTAATCCCCAGAGCAACCATGCCGAGAGTTGTTTGGTCATGAGGGCTCTGCCCTTGTGGATGAATTGATGTCCTTACCATGAGAGTTTATTGGAAAAGTAAGTTCATTGTGCTCTTGCTCTCTAGCACTCTTGTGTTTCTACCTTCTGGCAATGAGGTAACACGGTATGAAGGTTCTTGCCAGATGTGAGCCTTCAACCTTGGGTTTCCCAGTTTCCAAAACTGTGGCCCAAATAAAGTTCTATCATGTATAAGTTCCCAGTCTCCCATATTATTATAGCAACACAGAGCAGACTAAGACACTGGGAAATGATAAGCTCCCCTTTATCCCATACCTCCCACTTCACACCTTAGCCCTGTGGGGGGCCTGGCTGAGCTCTGAGGAGGGGAGAGGTGTCTCCTCGTTCAGAAAGGGCAGCTTCCCAGGACTGGACAGAGAGCCCACCCTGAACACAAGGGTTAGCTGTGGCTGTGGGAGCTCCCATTCCCCATGCTTTGGCCCAGCCTGCTGACCAGCCTGCTTCTTTCCACCAGAGACTCACAGAAACAGCTCTCTCTTTGAAGCCCCTGGGGTCAGGCTGCCAAATGCCTGTCTACAAGGTTTGCTAGCATCTTTCCCATGGCCCAAGTCTGACAAACTGGTGCTATGTGCTGGGCCTTCCCACAGATGGCCTGGAGGGTACCCTCGGGGAGGAGGTTCTCAGATGAGTCCATGCTGCATTCTGCACCAGGACTGAGTGTGTAAGAATGTAGTTTTTCAGAGTCTCGGCCTCTTCCCTGCCTGGCCCTGCCCAGAATCCTGCACAGAGGGACACTCCTACTGAGGTGAGCAGGTACAAGAAGCCCGCTGTCCAGAGTCCTCCCTGAGCCCTCTTAACATCCTAGCATCTTTTTCCTCTCCTGTCCCTGTGCCCTGGCCTCTGCTGCCTGCTCTCTCCTGGCCCCGCCAGATCCATCCTGCTGGCCTGCTGCCTGCCTGGTGCCCACTTGCCCCTGCCACTCTGCCTCCTAGCTGGGCAACTCTGCATACCTGGAGTCTCTCAAGCTTACAGCTAACCTCTGAGGGGGAGCAGGAAGTTATTCCCCAGCTGGGTCATCATCCTAAGCCTGGAACCAGGTGTGGGAGACAAGTATCAGCTCTATACTTGAGCTTGGGAAGGGGACACTGCTGGCCATCCTCAGGAGTGGTACACAGAGTGGGCTTTGACTTGGCTGGAGAACCCTTATCCTGTGCCTTCCCTTTGCCCGACCCATCCCAGAGAGTGCAGAGACCTCACG
Organism: Dasyprocta punctata; assembly: GCA_004363535.1. NCBI lineage: Eukaryota > Metazoa > Chordata > Mammalia > Rodentia > Dasyproctidae > Dasyprocta > Dasyprocta punctata. Next base: position 6,254 of record RJWM01009105.1, read on the forward strand.
GAGAACCAGTATGTCCCCAGAGGACTGGAAGGGGCATGCAGGCCCTGCACTCCCATCCTACCACACTCCCAGGCACAGAGCTCCCACTCGAATCAGGTGCTGCCAAAAGGGCTGGCTCCTGGTGCCGACCCTTGCCTGGTTCTCTTGTCACTAGAGTTGCCAGACTTGCCACTCAGAGCCTGACCTGTCACTAGGACCAATGCAGGGAAGGCTGCCTGCAAAGGGGGCCCCTTGAACAGCCCAATCTCTGCTAGTGAGTTCGCAGGGGGCTGAGAACCAGGCTCATAGGACCAGGAGGCCACACAGCCCTGCACTTGTCCTCTACTGCTGGAGCTCGGTTCCCACCAGAACCAGCTGAGGGAGAGACCCTGAGCAGAAATGCAGAAACATTTGGCCTTGGTGTGTGATGCAAGCAACTGGGAGATCCCATTGCGTGGGGTCCCTGCACTGTGCGCACCTGAGCTCACTGGGCCTGCTGTCCCTCGAGTCTACCAGGTCAGAAAGCCTGCTGGGAGTTGGGGAGCTGAGGCCTGTGAGAAGTGGCCATGCTCAGCCAGGCAGCTCCTGACCTTGGCCTGATGCTGAGTTCTAGAGCCAGAATCTGTGCCAGGTCAAGCACAGTGAAAGGGTATCACTTGGGCTTGAAACCCAGAGGACGCCTCATAAATACTTGTAGGATGAATGCATGAGGCAGAGGTGAGAGGAGCCTCTTGCGGGACATCCCGGTGGCACTAGCTTGGCAGCAAGCTTCCAGCAAAAGCAGGAAGTAAATGCAAGAACTGCAGAAACAAGCCAGAGACCCAGTGCCCAGCCCGGATTGGGCTGTTTCAAAATCCACCTGGAGAGGAGAGCAGGCTGAGTGAGAATGGGGCTCCTTAGCCCAGGAATCTAAGCTTCTTCAGGAACCCAGAGTTAGCTCCCTGTCCCAGGTAGGGGGTGGCCTCGATACTCTGGCACCCAGTCCCCACCCCAGAAAGCCAGAGCCTGCGGCCACAGTGGGGACCTTACCTTGGCCACTCCTTCTGGGCAGCTGGGCCTCACGTTCTCCTGCTGCAGGCTGGTGCTTGCCCCTAACCCAGGAAGTGGTGCTCCTTTCAGGCAAAAAAGAAAAAGAAAACCTCAGTACTTTTCTTGCCCAGCCTCTTCTCTTTTCCCAAAGGCTCCTGGTTGGTGTCACCTCCCTCTGTGGGTACGCAGTGGCCCTCCCTCTGGCAGCTTACTCACTGGTGTGCCGAGAGATGCAAGCTGTGTGGGGGATGCGTGGCCCACACCCCTCTGCTGGGCACATGGAGGGCATGCCCTGTGGGGACCAGGAGCTCAGGGTGGCCCACCCTGGCCCTGGCCAACACCCTCCTCACTGAAGGTGCTGGTGGGCTCAGCATGGAATACACATAGGTGCTGACCAACCCAGCATGGAAGGTGACAAAATTCTTGGTAGGAAGCTGTTTCTTTGGTGCCTGGGGCTGTCCAGCTCCCTGGTAGCTTTGGCTCTCATCCTTGGGACCACTTCCTACCTTGGCATCCTGCTGTTTCTCTGTCCTTGGACTCAGAGAGAGCCTGGGCCTGCCCAAACCAGCAGCTGCTTCTCAACCAGCTTAGGCCACGTGCTCGTGTCCCTTCTGCCTACACCCAGCAGGGCCAGGGCCAACCCAGTATCAGTTAGGGAGAACCCCTTCGCTGTTCCCCATCCCGCCTGTCCGCTGGCCTGGGCTGACACACCCTCACCCTCTCACTCTCTGGCTCCCGTGTGGAGCCACACCCAGCACAGAGCCACCTACCTGTACAGGCCTGCCTGAGCCAATCCAGCCTGGCTCTTCAAATGCCACTCTGACCCTAGAAGCCACTCCTTTACAGAAACATTCCTGTGAGAGGCCCGTTCAAAGCCAGCTCGGGGGAGGACTCCAGTCGGCAGGGATGAGGCTCCCCTTCTCTCTTGACACCTCCAGAGGGCACCCGGGCAGCCCAGCCACCATGTCTGCTATTGCACTCTGCCAGCTGCGGTCTTTCCCCAGGCACCTCTGGCCCCCTCCACCGTGCCTTCCATGTCCTCAGCGGGTGGCGGCAGATTCCTAGCAAGTCTCATCTTCCTCCAAGCCGAGGTAGGGAGGGGAGAGCTAGAAGGGGCGGGACTCAGGTGCAGCTCCAAGTTTTCAGCTCCCAAAATAATCAGATGTAGAAGGGAAGGAAGAAAAGCTGTGGTGGGCGGGTGACTCAGTGGCGGTGGGCCGGCTTAGTCACCTGGATGGCTGCTTGCAGCTCCTGGCGTGTCAGGAAGGGAGCGGTACCCTCCCCCATCTGCTGTCAGAGGCAGCCTGCCTCGGAGTCTTTGCGAGTCCACGCTCCCTGGCAGGGAGAAGGCGGCCCCTCCCGCCTGGCCCTGGCCAATCGGCCCGCAGCCCGGCCTCGGTCGCCCTTCCTCCACCTGCACCGCTCACTTTAGGATTTCTCCATTAAATCCTCAGGCAGTGACCTGCTCATCTGGGGCTCGAGCTACTCCAACGTTGCTTGGCAATTTTGATATCGTCGGGGGTTGCCATGGGGAGGAGGGTGATGTCATTGACACAGAAAAAACCCACTGAATTTACAAATCAGCTGGGCTGGAGCTATTTATAAAAACACGTTTTTCTCTGCCTTCCTCTACTGAGGGGGAGGGAGATGAAGGGCTGCCAGCCGGATTCAGGGGAGCCTCTTGTCATTCACCCTACTCTTGTCTCCCCACCCCCCAGCCTGGACCTCCGTGGCTCATCCCCAGCTCCCCCAGGTTTGGAGCTTCGGGACTCAGACTTGGCAGGTGCTGGCCACAGCTGGGCTGAGCTCTGCTTTGTGTCTCATCTGGTTTTGCTGTGAAGGGCAAAGAGTAGCTTCTGGGTTTGGGGGAGGGGATGGTGCCAGGCAGGGCAGGCAACAGTGTCCTGCAGGGACCAGAAGCCAGCCACCCTACAAAGCCCCTTTGTTTCCTGGCCCTGATCAGAAACAGGGGCATTTGTTGGGAAGGTAGCATGAGCTCCTGGAAGTGCCCACCCGCCAGCTGCCTCCAGAGCGCCAGGGAAGCCCAGCCTTCTAGTGTCCTCCCTAATGTGAGCCTTGGTTTTCCTCAGTCTCCTTTTCTTCTCCCTGTGTCCACCTATGCAGTGCCCAAACCCCTGTCTTGGTCCCCTTCGCATTCCTGCCCTGCAAGTACCCTCCAGGCCTGCTGAAACGCCTCCTGTCTGTGGCTTTGACCAGCACCCTGGCCTGTGCTTGTCCAGAACCCACGTCCTGGTTGCCCTGCCGCAGGCCATGCTGACTAGCCAGTGCCTGCTTCTTGGCCCCTGCTATTGACAGCCAGGTGGGGGAGTTTCCCACCTACCCCTGTCTAAGAAGGCAAAAAACATACATAGAATTTTAGAAAATTCTTTCTTAATTTTCCCCTTTGCTTACAAGCCAGGCACTGAGTTTTTACAGAATTGAGTCCATATCACAGCTCCACCATTCATCCATCAAGTGGCCTTTGGCATGCTGCTTAACAAACTGAACCTCGCTTTCCTCATCCAGAGAATGGGGATGATTTCACCTGCCTCACAAGATTGTGGTAATTTAGTGAGCAAAGCTCCTGGCACAGGAACTGCTCATCTTGAGAGCTCAATAAACATTAATTTTCTTCTTTACTAGCCTGATAACATCAGTTATTGCTCATTCTTATCCATCTGCCAGGTTAATTTCCCCAAACCATGAGCCCCATCATTTCCTGTCCAAAGCTCTCAAACAGCACACGTGGACATTTTTAATGAACTGTACAGTGTTTGCTGTCATGGTGTTAAACAAAAACTTCAATTAGTTGCCAACATAAGCTATTTCCCGTTCACTTGGTTATCAATTCCTTTTAGAGAATTCTGTTTCTCTTCTTTGTGTATATCAATATAACTTTTGTGAGTAAACTTACTTGCAAATGTCCACTTCTGCTGTATCTCACTAATGATCCAGGATATGCAAACTAAGGCAGAAACGGGGAAAATATGGTAGATGGGGGAGCGAATTGAAACTATCGTTTTGGAGGACACTTTTTGCAGTCTTAATCAAAATGTGCCTCTGCTCGATCCAGAAAATGCACTTGTAAAAACCCATGTTAAGACACAATTGCACATAGAATCAGAGATACAGTGGTATCTCAGTTCATGAACTTAATTCATTCCACGATTCTGGAGAAGATGGTCAGGTGAGTGTGGTCATGTTCATCACCAGATGCAGAGTTTGCAAAGACAAAATTTTGCCAAAACCAACTTGTTTGCAAACAAAACATTCACGAATGGAGGCACCATGTATCTGTATAAAGATATTTGTCACTATTCTTGGTGACTGCAAAAGAGCTGAAAGATACCAAAATGCACACACCGACAGGGGACTGATCGGTATGGGGCGGTACTCCTGCCTGCAGTAAGGTGTTCGAGTCTGAATTGCCGGGATCAGTCTGTGTATCCGGGGAAAGAAGCTAGGGTAATTGAGAAAAAATACCATGTTGCTGGAGAGTATAACAGCATAACTGTATACTCACTAAAAAGAAATGACATTTATACATCTATATGTTTATCTATATGTTTAATCATCTTCATGGTAGTTACTGCTGGGATGGGAATAGAGAAAGGATCTTTCCCTTTTGATTTTTTATACTTTTGCATTACTTGAAATTTTCAGTAAGTGTTTTTCTATTAAAAATATAAAATTAGGCCGGGCGTGGTGGCGCATGCCTTTAATCCCAGCACTTGGGAGGCTGAGGTAGGAGAAGTATTGTGAGTTCAAGGCCGGCTTGGGCTACAACGTGAGCGCAAGGCTGTCCTGAACTACATAGTAAGACCCTGCCTCAAAAAACTAGGGCTGGGAGTTTGGCTCAGTGGCTTAAGTGCCTACCTGGCAGGCGCAAGGTTGTGCGTTCGATCCCTAGTGCCACAAAAAATAAAAATAAAAAGAAACCCAAAGCCAGGTATTGTAGTGCATGCTTGTAATCCCAGAGCTCGGAAGGTTGAAGCAGGAAGATTGCCATGAGTTTGAGGCCAACCTGGGATACATATTGAGTTCAAAGCCATCCTGAACTACACAGCAAGACCATGTCTCAGGGGAAAAAAAAGAAAACACCAATATATAAAAATAGAAGACCAAGAGCTGTGAAGAAAACTTAAAACTTCTGTTTGAACATTTTTCCCTGCAAATTCCATTTTAAGGCAATGTGGGGATGTGGAAAATGTGTTTTTTCCCTTTATATCTTCTAAATTTCCAGAAATGGTGTGTTAGAGGGAAGAGAAATATGAAGATGTGAGGGGGCTAAGGCAATAAATAGCTTATTATATGAAATTTGAAACAAAATTTATTCAGATAATAATTACCAAATGACATCCCTCCTTCCCTTCCTTCTCTTTTCCTTTCTATCTCTCTCCCTCTCTTTCTCTCTGGAATCATATCCATAACCTCACTTGTGCTAGGTAAGCACCGTACCACTGAACCACATCCCCAGATCAGATAATAATTACAACTGTTCTCTTTAACAAATGTAACATCTCCAGTTTGTGAGAGCCAGCAGAAATTCTTGAAGAAACTGTCAGCAGTCACAAATTAAGAGAAATCATGTTTTCCAGATTTTTGCTACAATGTCCAGCATCTAGAGATAATAGCCAATGCATGAAAAGAACAGAGAACAAAATAACCACCTCTCCCAGCTCTGAATCAGTTAGGTTCTCTAACTACTGTTAGACTACTGAGCAGCCTGGAAAATCAAATCCAGCACTGATGCCCAGGCAGTCCTGGCATCTCTAAGCAGCGGGACCCACTCTGGTCTCCACGCATCCTGTCTCCTGGACAAGAGGTGCCCCTGCCTCTATCCTCCCACTTCCTCCCTGCCGGAGGACCAGGGAGAGTCTGATTGGCTGGCTCAGATCACATGCCCACTCACTTCTGCAGAGGGGTGGGGTGTATCCTGGAGATGGCTCTTCTCATTACTCACAAGTGAGGAAGGGGAAATGGGTGCTGGAGGCCAAAAAGCAGCCAGGATCATCACAGCATCTTTGCCACTTTTTCTAATCATCAATTCTCGAGTATGACAATCAGCAGTTGTTGTTTCTTGGATTCTTCTGGTCTTCAGGACTTCTGGAAACTGATGGCCTGTGCAGACTGACATGGGTTCTCTATTCCGTCACGCTGCCTGGCTTCAAGATGTGGTGAGAACATCTGTAAACAGATCTGTTTCTTTCACGGGTTGTATTGGGGGAAATCTGTCAGTCATAGGAAGAATGGCAAACTTCTGGCTGCTTGCTGTGGGGCGCACCCTTGGATGCCCATGTCCTGGGCCGTGTGTATGCCTTGTGCTCCCTTCCAGTGGAGTTGCCTCTCTGCCAACCCCTCTCTGTGGCAGCAAACCCAGCATGGTGCTTAGTAAACTCTGTGGAATGAACAGATGACCATCCGAAGAGGTTCCATGCTGTAGCCACCCTTGCTTACGAATCGGAGGTGAAAGAGACTCTAGGATCATTCGGCCCCACCTCTCCTTCTACCAATGCCAACTGCAACTTCAAGAGATAAAGTGACTCAGCAAAGCCGCAGAGGAAATTGGAGGCAGTTGGGTCTGGAGCTCAGCTTTCCCGGTTTGCTCCCTGCCTGCCAGCCAGGCCCATTCTAGCAGCAAGTTCTGAGTGCCGCGTGTCTATAATTCGGTCAGCAGCAGTGGTGAGGCGGATCCTGAGGACATTTCTGCCTTTGAATCTTGTCTCCCAGGGAGCTGCAGCAGTGTAAGCCAGCCAAGTCACTGGCCTTACAATTTCTCTTTATTCTTTTCTGTTTTTGTGAATGAACATAAACTTGTAGCCTACAAGTATTTTGCCTTAGCCTTACCATTTTGATGAGTCAGGCTCAGGGAAACCAATTGGATACATCAAAACTGTCCCACAGTGTAGTTCAGAAAAAAATCACTTGGGGATATTTGGAAAGGCCATGTTACCAATGAAATTCTAAATCATTCATAAGTCAATGCTTCTCAACTTTTCCCAAAGAAAAAGCATATTTAGAAACGAAGTCTAGGGTTCTAGTGTGTTGAAAACGTTTGCTTTTACTGCCCAAATTTCCTAGCTCTTTAGATTTTCCGCACACTCCATGCCCCACTTCATGTAGGTCTTTTGTGGCTGCCAGGCCTGTCTTCACCTGCCCACGCTCCTCAGGGGCAGAAGGAGGGGCAGACGCAGCCTGTCTGCCCCAGGACTCCAAGCCAGGGCAGGCTGTGCGAGGAGGGGCTTGGACAATGAGGAGGTATTGCAGGGAGGCCTGCCTGTGTCCTGAGGGCCAGACCAGAAGTCTCCTAGGGTCCTCAGAGGGAAGAGGCTCCAGGCCTTGTTAGTGAAGATGTTTTGTCCCCTCCTCTGGCCCTGCTCCTGCTTCTGCTGGTTGGGGAAGGTGAGGAGGCCCAGCTGAGTGCCTTTGGGGCTGTCTTCACTGTGCCCACAGGGAGAGGGGCGCCTGTGGGCTGCGTGTTAGGGGATGTCTCCAGCAATGTGACACACTAGAGGAGTGCCAGGAGTGACCACTGCAGCTGACCCACAGGACCTGCTGCCTGGCCACTGCCCCTCTGGCCTGGATCAGGAAACTTAATGCTGGCTTCTGCCCACAAGCACAGAGGGGAAGGCCAGGCTGCCAGGAGCTGCCGGGGCTCAGGATCTCTGTCTGCCAATGGACAAGGGAAGGGGAGAGGCAAAGGGATCATGAGCAAAGACAGGGGTTGTTCTGTGAGAAGCCAGTTGCCATCCCTGTGTCCACCCCACCACCCACTGTCTGGGGCAACTGGGAGAAGCAAGAAGGGAGGACAACAGGCCATGGGCACGAGGGGACAGCCAGAGGAGGCAGTGGGTGGGTACCATTCCATAAGGTCTTCCCTTCTTGCCCAATCTCTAGTTATGGAATGGGGGATGAGGGAGGGAAGCACACGCCAAAATCACTCCAGGATTGAGTGACCCTTGCAGGGGACCTTCCTTCGGACCTCCGGAGAGTTTTCCTTCAAGAGAAACAGAATTTTTCAATAAGTGAGTAAGAAATGGAATTCTAGCCAGGCGTGGTGGCACACGCCTGTAATCCCAGCACTCGGGAGGCTGAGGCGGGAGAATCACTGCAAGTTCGAGACCAGCCTGGGCTACAAAGTGAGTTCAAGGCCAGCCTGAACTGCACTGTGAGACCCTGTCTCAAAAAATAGGGCTGGGGATTTAGCTCATTGGTTTAAGTGCCTGCCTGGCAGGTGCAAGGTTGTGAGTTCAATTCCTGGTACCAAAAAAAAAAAAAAAAAAAAAGAAAGAAATGGAATTCTTTTTTCCAGGACCAGGTGTGTGAAATTGTGAAAGTATCTGGTTTCATTCGGCATGGTGGCACATGCCTGTAATCACAGATACATGGGAGGCTGAGGCAAGAGAGTCCCAAACTGAGGCCAGCCTGGGCAACTTAGCCAGACACTGTCTCAAAATAAAAATAGCTGGGGATGTAGCCCAGTTGTGGAGTGCTTGTCTAGCATGTGTGAGTCCATGGATTCCATCTCTAGAAAAAAAGTACTTGGTTTCATGAGATGGAGATGCAGCAGAGAAAACCCTTGGTGAAGTATCTCACTTATATCAGTCATAGTGTAGCTGGGCTCCTGTTATTTTGCCGAATCCTCAGTACACCACAAAGTCAGTATTATTATCCTAGGTTGTACAAAGGAGGGGTCTGAGGCTCAGTGTCTGAAGAACTTGCCCCAAATGAGTTAGGAAGTGACAAAGCCAGGATTGGCGTGCAGAGTCCTGGTTTCCATGATAACACTTCATTGTGGAGGCAGAAACTTACTGGGAAACTATGGCTTTTCTGGGTGACATGGCTCAGATGACTCAAAGGGAGACATTCAGGCAGTGTCTGTGCACAACCTGCCGTGACCAGGGTCCTGAGCGCTGCTGGAAGGGAGGTTCCTACCTCTGGGGCTGGGAAGTCATCTCTGTGGGACAGCAAGGCTGGGCTTTGAGCCTCAGCAGAGTCACCTCTCAGTTTGAGCTTTCAGCCCAATCAATGATGTGTGAGTAGCCCCTGCGGGGAGGGTGGCCCTCCGGTTAGAGCAGGGAGAAGGGGGCACCGCTAACACCTGGAGCAGGATGAAAAAGAAGACTGTCCATAGTGAAAGGCGCCCCTCCAGAGTCTGGCTGGTGGCCTTATAAATGAGCAAGGCAGGTCCAAGGAGGCTCAGGGGTTAACTCCAAGTAACCAACAGCAACCGAGGAGCTGCTGCCTCAAGGCCAGTACAGCAGAGGTGCCAGCTGTGGAGCGCAAGTGCTGACTCGCAGGTGCCCTCTGTGCAGCAGAGGAAGTGATGGGCCCTTGCTTCCAGCCCAGTTCACCAGAGCAAAGCCTTCTTGATGTATTTCAGCTTGTTCAGGGAGCAAGAGCTACCGAGAAATCGGAGCACGATGATGAAGAGCCGCCAAAGGACATGCGTAGTAGGCTCCTGTGTCTATGATGGCCTTGTGAAAGGGAACTGTTTCTACACATACTAGGGTTATAATTATTAACTCATTCCATTCTCGAGACAATACGATTTATCTATTCAACAAGTACTGATTTGGTACCTGCTACTCTAGGTGCTGGAAGGAACTCAGTGAACAAGTCCCTGTCATCATGCAATTTGTATCTGGGTGGGAGACATTATTCCTTTTTAGAGAATAACCTCATAAAGTTAACTTGCTTAGGTCACTGACAGGGCAGTGATTTGAGTCCAGGCAAACTGTTTTAGAGACCAGGATGCTCTTTTGCTACATAATCCTTTTTCTTTCCCACCACTACTCATAGAGCAGACACTGCTGGCTGCTGTTGTATAAATTTTCCCGATTAAAAGAAGGTCTGCCTCTGAATTCCAAGGGGGTTGAGCCCAAATGAAAATTGGGACCAGTTCAGCTTGGTGAGAAAATGAGTTTATTAGGACTTCTTAGAGAGCAGCGAACAACTCGTGGGCTGCAATACCACCAAACTGCCATCCTTTCCTGTGCTGGGCTGTCAGTTTTATCAGGCGCTGATTGAAACAGCAGGCTCAAAAGCAAGAAGGGTCCTTGGGAGAAGCTGTGAGGATGCCACTTCCAGCCCATCCTGGTCTCAGTAAGCCCGCAGCATGGTACTGGATGACGCTGTGCTGTGGTCTGGTACACAGCCTTGGTGGCTTGCAGTGTGTGTAGGGAGAGGGCTGTGCACTGCGAGATGGAGTTACTTTGAGGTCAGGAGGAAAACTCTCACTACAGCTGTGTCATTCCCCCTCTCGCTTGTTGGACAAAACCCAGTTTATTTGCATGTGCTCTTCTGTCTGTGCTCAGGGAAAGGAGATCCCCTCGCCAGCCCCAGCCCCAGCCCCAGCCCCAGACACACATCTTCATTAGTTTAAGCCAATCTTGGGACTTCCTTCCCTTTGCTTGGGACTGTGCCTTAGGCCCCAAGTATGTGACAATCTGGTGAGACAGAAGGGCGTGTGTTGGCTGGATGAGTTTATGGAAAATGTTTTCTGGTGTTTTTTTGTTTGTTTGTTTGTTTTGGTACCAGAGATTGAACTCACAACCTTGTGCTTGCCAGGCAGGCACTTATGCTGCTGAGCTATACCCCCAGTCCTTCAGTCTTTCTTTCTTCTTCTCCTTCTTCTTTTTTTTTTTTTTGACTGTTATTGGGCTGTTTATTCTGTACACACATGCAGATCACGCAATGCTGCCTGCGTTAGAGGTGATCCTTGGCCACAGGTCTGCACGCTCCTTTGCCCCTGGCCCCGTGATGGCAGAACCCTTCATGTCGCCTTTATTGTTCACTATGATCCCTGCATTGTCTTCAAAATAAAGAAACACTCCATCTTTTCTCTGGTATGACTTCTGCTGTCGGATCACCACTGCCAGAGGCACCTTCTTTCTGAGCTCTAGTTTGCCCTTCTTGACCGTGGCTATCACCATGTCACCTACACCAGCAGCGGCAAGTCTGTTCAGCCGCCCCTTAATCCCTTTCACAGAGATGATACACAAATTTTTGGCTCCTGTGTTGTCAGCACAGTTGATCACAGCTCCCACTGGAAGACCCAAGGAGATCTGGAACTTCACACCTGAGAACCCACCATGTCCTCACTTCGACATATTGGACGTTGGAAAGAAACAGAAAGGAAGTAGGCACGAAGAAACCTTCAGTCTTTCTTTTGAGGCAGGGGTTCACTATATGGTTCAGGCTGGACTTGAACTCAGTTTGTAGCCCAGGATGTCTTCAAACTCATAGCGATCTTCCTGTCTCAGCCTCCCAAATGCTGGGATTACAGGTGTAATGCAGCTTCAAGTTGCCCTAAACCTGGTAGTCAACAGGTTTGAGGACAAACACCTGTGTGCTGAGGATGGCAGAGCAGAAAGGTGGAAACAACTGGAGTCTTCCTTGAACTGCTGAGCTCCAGACTTCTTGTCATGTGGGACAGCCAGGGTCCTTATCCCTCAGGAGATTTTGGGGCACCTTTCTGATTTGCACAGCTCCAACCCCTGCTATGTACAGTGGCTTCCAGCGCATGACGCCCACACTTGCCCTTACTTCCTGAGTATCCTGCCCCATGCTCAGCTCCACTCCTTGGGCTCTTGTGCAGGGCTTTCCTTGAGGTGCCTGCTTGTACATGACTGACTTGTTTCTCTCATATATTCTCAGATATAAAGCTGTTGCATCATGTTTCTCTAACTAAATTATAAACTCCTTGAAGGTAGTAAACAAGTCTTACATTTGTGGAGTCCATACCATAGAGCTTCATAAATATTTATTGGCTAAACTTTTTTGCCACATTCCAAGATATTATTTACTGCCCTGGAGTGGATAAATGAACATATTTCAAGAAAGAGTAAAGCAGGCGGTGGCAACAGGTTGCAGTTAGAGGACCCAGTAAGAATGTCTGGCATTCTCGGCTCCACCTGCCTCCTTGGGCCTCTCCCTGGGGGAGGGGAAGAGATTAATCTGCTGCTTGCGATATGGCCAGGAACTTTCATGCTTGTCCTTTTGTTAATCGTTGCCTCCACGTTTTGAGATCGGAGGGCTGCACTAGTTTGCAGAGAGAAAGCAGAGGCACACTGAGCTGCTTTGGTAGGCAACGGCTAACAGCAGAGCTGGGTTTGCACTTGGGCTTTTCAGTTCCTGAACTTGGGCTCCTAGGCCTTCCTACATTTTCCTTTTCCTTTTTCTATCAAGTGACTATCTTTTATTCATTGGCTCAAGAGAGGGAAGTAGCAGATCATGAAGCAGAAATAGTTCTGAAAGTGTTATTTCAAGCAGGAAGAGTTTCAGGAAAAGACAAATGCTCTGGCCTTAAGCAAGGCCATCGGTCCTGCTCCCTAAGCTTGCAAGTCATTTCCCGGGGTAAGGAAGAGAAGAGAAAGCAGGGGAGAGGAGTGTGATGCATCTGTAAGTGTCTAATGGGCAGCAGGAGCTTGTGCAGTGCATCAGAGCAGAGGGGACCTGAGAAGATCCCTGCGCTCTGCACAGAGGCAGCACAGCTGCAAGCCAGAGGCCCTTCAGCCTGAGCTGCTTCCTGGGCTGAAAACGGTGCCTGAAGGAGTGAATGATCGGTATCTGGCTGATCTTGAGACTATTTCAAAGAGATCACTGCATACAACGTGCTGCCAATGACTGATGGACGATGACTCCCAGCTCATGGATCAGGCCACCAGACCCTCTGTTCAGCTCTCTTCAGTTTTCTGCACTCTCACAGCAACTGGCGGCATCTGGACCCACTTGCTTGGCTTTGTGCTGTTTCTCTTTTCTGGGAATCATGGCCACCCTCAGAACAAATGTGCACTTCATGGGCCCTCAGCAGAAGGCAGTTTTAGGGTGCAGCACTCTGCCTCAGCTTCTCCGGACTCTTCCATGTTGTCAACTGTCACTCAGAGAAAGTCTCCCAGACTTCCCCCAAACTGGGTCATCTGAGTGTTGCTCTACTGATTACATAGAGCTTCGTCTCCTGGCTCTATTGCTCCTGCTGCTTGCTCCCAACAGCCTGGGCTGACGGACTTCTCCCTGGTTGTGTCCCAGGCATTTACGCACCAGCAGGCAAGAGCAGAAGTACTGGTCCACACACTTGACTGTCCTCAGGGCCCCACTGTAGGCTTCGGGGGGTCAGTGCTTCTTCAAGACTGTGAGGGACATCGCTGGTCTTCATATTCCTGAATTCCTGAGCGTGCCTTTCCTGGAAGGTGTGGGAGCGGTCTCTGCTCCACCTGTCAGGAATTCTGCTGTGGACTAGAGGTGGCTGATGACTCCCTTCACTGAGCCTTCCCAGATAAGGGTAGAGGAACAGCTTCTCAAACGCTTTTGTTTGTTTTTTTTTTTTTTTTTAAAGCTTGTAGGATCAAATGTAGGGCTTTGTTCATGCTAAGTAAGCACTACTCCACAGAGCTATATTAGCTTTTTTAAAAAATTTTTTTTGCCAGGAATATAGCTCAGTGATATAAGTGCCTGCCTGGCAAGTGTAAGGTCCTAAGTTCAATTTCTGGTACCCCCCAAAAAAAGTTTTTTTTTTTGAGGTAGAGTCTAATTAAGTTGCCTTCACTGGCCTCATACTTGAGATTTTCCTGCCTCAGCTTCCTGAGTAACTGGCATTAGAGGCATGTGCCTGAGTACCTGGCATTATGTGTTTTGTTCCAGGAATTAAACTAGGGCTGTTGCACTGAGCTACATCCCAACTCTCTTATTTTTAAACACAGTCTCACTAAATCACTAAGTTTCCCAGGCTGAGCTTGAACTTATGATCCTCCTACCTTAGCCTCCCAGAGTGCTAGAATTACAGTCCTGTGCCCCCACACCTGGCTGCCAAGTGCTTTGTAATGTAACTTTCCTCCGGTGACAGGAGGCTGAGTTGTCTATTTCTGGAAGAAATTTTTTGGAGAATTTGTGACATTCAAGATTCAACTCACTCTGACTACCAGGTAATAAACTCCACATATGTACACGGTCTGAACAGGGGTGGTCAGCCCTAACCAAGATGCTCCGCTTCCTTGGCCAGACAACTAGTGGTCCTTCACAGAGACAATCATGTGGTGCCCATGTGGTGAACGTAATCCCTCCCCAGGCATTCTGAGAAAAATTAACTGGGACTCCTTACAATTTTTTTCCTCCCTTCAGTATTAGGGATTGAACCCAGGGTTTTCACACCAAGCTAAATTCCCACATCCCTAACCTTTTTTTGAGTCAGGGTCTTGCTTACTTGCCCAGGTTAGCCTTCACTGAACTTGAGATTCTCTTGTCTCAGCCTCTGAAATAGCTGAGATTACAGTTATATGCCACCACTTCTGGCTAGGCTATCATTTTTGTAACACACTTTTCAAAATCAGTTACAATCTGATTGCAACTTTCTAGGACCTAGCTCTGCTTACACAGCAGGAATAAAGTCACTAACTTTTACATAGCCCAGTTAATCATGGACGTGTGTCAAGGCTTCAGCTAACGAGTTCTGCCCTCTACCCCAGCAGAGTAATATAATTAAAATGAGGGAAGACATGTGATACTTAATACTAAGCTTTAAAAAGAAACCTATGATCACTGCTATATATCTTGATGCAAAGACTAAGCTGATAAAGTGTAGAGGACACTTGACATTCAAAAAGAAAAAAAAAAAAAGGCATTAAAGCTCCAATCAATTAGCTGAGATCCCAATCTCCCTGAGAGGTTTCTAGAGAACCTCAGACTACTACACATCAGAGGCAAATCGATACCAGCATCTAAAGTATCTGTGCTTTCATTCTCAACACTCTACAGTGAGCACTTGGAGTATTATTTTATAGAGGATGACACCGGCTCAGAGAGGTTAAGTTATTTGTTCAGAGGTACACAGCTGGGATTCAAGTCCAGGTGTTCTGGCTTCAAAGGCAGCATTTATAGCTGCTGCTGTAGTGTCTGCTTTGGCACTGCAGGCAGGGAGCCACCTCTAAGCAGGCCCTGGGCCTTTGAAATGGACCCTGTCTAATGTAAGCATACAGGCAAGTCCTAGCCAGGAACAAGAAGGCAGTCCCCAGAGAGGTCATCTGACATATGGCTGGAAGGTCAGGCACACACATGAACAAGGCAAGGAACCATACAATGCAGAGGAATGGTACGAGGAGCTATGGGGGCCACCCCCAGTGGCTATGGGGGCCACTCCCAGTGGCTATGGGGGCCACCCCCAGTGGCCTACACTGTGGCATCCCAGCCAGTCCTTGGGCGAGGAGACTGGATGTGCCTGTCTGAAGTCCCAGCAATGGCTGTTTTGTCTGCTTGATTATGGGGCCCCTGGATCTGGAAGCTTCTTTCTGAGAATGATAGTGAACTTATGCTTCCTCTGCCTGGCTCATGTATCTGCCAACCCGACCCTGTCTCCTTGCTGGATCTCCATGATTCACTGCAGTACAGTCTCATCCTTAGCTATCATTTCCTTCAATAAGCCAACCTCAGTAAAGGTTAGGTGGGTCATACTTTTCAACTTTTTTTTTTTTTTTTTTTTTTGGCACCAGGGATTGAACTCACAACCTCGCACCTGACAGACAGTCGCTTAAGTCACTAAGCCAAACTCCAAGCCCTGGTTTTTTGAGGCAGGGTCGCACTGTGTAGCTCAGGTCAGCCTTGTGCTCGCATTGTAGCCCAAGCCGGCCCCCACCTCACAACGCTTCTCCTACCTCAGCCTCCCGAGTGCTGGGATTAAAGGTGTGCGCCACCATGCCCAGCTTGTTCTTTTTTTAATCATATAAAGTCAGTTTGTAGAAACCCAAGTTTTTATATGAAAGTTGTAAGATGTGTTGAATAAAGTTGGATTTTATGTGATTCAATCCTTCACTCACAGACATAGAAAGGTATAATAGCTGGAAGATGGAAGTTAGAGAAAGCATATCTCTAATACATTATAAAACATTTAAACACAAATGAATTTTCAGCTCTCTGGGTATTTTTTTTTTTCCTGTTCTTTTTTCAGAGAGGATGTCACTGTGCAGCCCAGGCTGGCCTTAAACTCACTACGTAGCCCAGTCTAGCCTCAAACTCAGTGATTCTCCTGCCTCAGCCGTCCAAGTGCTGGGATTACACTTGTGTGCAATCATGCCTGGCTGAATTTTCAGCTTTCTACAAGTAAAAGTTTTAGATATATACTTTCAATGTTTTAAAATTACTTTTACTCAGCTAAGTGTGGTGGCACATGCCATTAGTTCCAGCATTCTGGGAGGCTGAGGCAGGATAACTGCAAGTTTAAACCCAGCCTGGGCAACTTAGTGAAACCTTGTCTCTAAATAAATAAGTAAATGGGGGGTGGGAGTGTAGCTCAGTTGAAAGGCCCTTAGGTTCCCAGTACTGCAAATAAATAAATGAATGAATAAAATTACTTTTACTCTCCCTTTTTGATTCCAACACTGCTTTCACATATAAATGTTCAAGCTTTCCAAATCTCCCAGTATTAAAACAAAGCAAAACAAAACAAAACAACCACCACATATTAGGCTACTTTTTTTTTTTTTTCTTTTGAGTCAGGGTTTCACTATGTATCCCAGGTTGGTCTTGAACTCATGACAATACTTCTGCCTCAGCTTCTCAAGTCCTGGGATTACAGGTATTCGCCATTACACCCAGCTCAGGCTTTCTACTTTTTAAAACAAGGGAAAAAAGGTGACGAAAACATGGTCCATAATTTCTTAGCCTATGCCATTCTAGTAGAAATTAAAAAGCAAAAAAAAGGTAATACATGCACATGGTCAAAAAACTCAAGATTGTTCACAAATGTTGAAAAATAAAAGCCTTCTAGTTTTCCTGTCTTTGCCACTCCTATATACTTTCTCTACCCCACTCAGCTTTCTGTTAATGATAATTTGTTTTATTTTGCATTTAATTTAATTAGAAATAAAGTTGAATAGGAAACCAAGTAAATCCCTCCCCTTAAGGAGCTTAATTTCTAGTAGTGGGATACAGAAAAACAAAACAAAACAAAATAAAACAAAACAAAATGGACACATACATATACACATGAGATGGTAATAAGTGCTATGAAAAAAAAGGTTAAAAAGGGATTGAAAGTATGTGGGATGCTATGTTGCATAGAATGGATATTTCTGATAAAGCAGTGATTTGAGCAGGCACCTACCCAAAGGGAAGTAATCATCCACATGAATTCCTGGGGAAAGTCTTGGGCAGAAGAGTTGACAAGCAAAAAGGTCACAAAGAGGGAAACGGTTGGTGTGTTTGAGGAGCAAAGAAAGGGGAGAGGTCAGAGTGGCGAGGACCAGACTGGGTAGTGTTAAAAGTCTTTGGCGTTTGGGCACACGAGATGGGAACCTACTGAAAGGTTCTCATGTGGGGGGAGTCTTGGGAGAAGCAAAGCCATGAGACCTGAGGTAATGCAAAAGGAAGATGATGCAAGTACGAGTGGCTCCATATCCGTAGGCTCCCTATCCAGATTTAACAATTCTGGTTCAAAAAGTGTGGTGCTTTTCATTGTTTAGAGGTGGCCTTATTAAGTTAAAAATTTTTTCTCTCAAATTATTTTATATTAATAATAGCATTTAATAGGAATATCTACATATATATATATTTTTTTTCCAAATGTTTTTCTCCTACCTTAAAACTAAATCATTGTTAGTTTTGAACTTTATTTTAATCATTTCAAAGTTGTAGTATTTTCCCCAGGCTGACCTCAAACTCTTAAACTTAATTGACCCTTCTGCCTCAGCCTCCTGAGTAGCTGGGACTATAGGTATGCACTACTGTTCATGGTTCCTTTATTTTTTTAGTTCTGTGTATTAACGGTGCGCAGTGTGATGATTTGATTCATGTAATAACTATTATAAAGCAATTTAGTTGGGTGGCATAAATGAAGTACAGAGAAGGGTGCTAAGCCTCCACATGTACCATTTCTTCCAGGGAGTCCCTTAGCTTAGCTTGGCCCTCTAGGGACCCACGCCTTGTCATCTGAGCAGCCCACTGATTCCAGGATGTTCCCGTCCTTAAGAGGTTCTCTCCGCAGATGGACAGGAATCAACCTCCCTGTAGCTTCTTGCCCAAAGGTCCTGGTTCTAGGGCATGAGGCAGATTAGATCTCTCCTTATTTGGTTGTTGGGTACCCAACAACTAACAACACTGCGCTTGTTGTGTTGAGATATGACAAACCCAGTTTGGTGTCTGTGATAGTTGATTGATTGTGTCAACTTGAGTAAGAGAAGCTCAACTAAATTGGCTCAGCAATTTCACACCCTGTGGTGTGAAGACCCACTAGAGGGCGATTTGTCATCTGGATGGTATAAGGATGGATCTGCTACTGTTTCTTCAGAGGAGCTCCAATCTTCACCTTCACCCTGGCTTCAGCATCTCCTGGCTTCTGGTTCAGATTTTCAGCTTCCAGTGCAGATCCTTCAGCTTATGGCACAGACCCATCAGCCTCCTGATGTGGATTCACACGGGACACAGTAGTGAGCTCCAGACCTTCAACTGAATCCTTCTGTCTCCAGTGTGCAGACAGACCCTCTGCATGCTTCCTCATCTGGCTCTGTGGGTGGCCAATCTTGTAAATTCTTATACATGTGTATGTCTTGTGTTATATGTTTTTCTAGTAAACACTGATAGTGTCCTCACTGACATGTTTGTAAGAATTAATTCACAGCCCAGTCCCTCAACTTTGTCTAAGGCTCAAGTGACTTTTACCTATGGAAAGCAAGAGTTAGTCACTGCTCCTTATGTGAGTTATCAGTGCCAATTCCCTTTTTTCTTTATCACACCCAGGCTCCTCATTCCCTTCACACTCTCTTGGGGATTCTCAGAAGGGGAGTCCATGACTACACTTCTTACATCTTCTATTGCTTAAGATGGTCCATACCAGTTCTGGAAGCAAGAGACCCTGAAAATGTCACTCACATGGTCCCAAGACAAAGGTAACACAGATTCTACACGTCCTCAAATTGTACATGTCCTGAAGATTTAATTTTTAAAATCTACTGAACAGCAAGCTTGCTTGTTTGCTTTATATCTTGTCAAAAGGTTATGAAATCATCTATTTTTATATTTTTCCATTTAAGTTTTGACCCACCGAAGTGGTTTTCAGGAAAATATAAAACAGGCAGGCCCACTGCATAAGGCTGTGCAACTTAGCTGCTGCACCAGGGAAGCAGGCTGTGCAGGGAAGAGGCCGAAGCTCAGTCAAGCTCTAGTGTACTTGAGGTAGTGAACCGCTGGAGGAAGGGGTCTTTATCCAGCTTGCACGAAGGTGCTATATGAATCAGTGGTGAAGGTGCTACATGAATCAGTGGTGGACTGGAAAAGTTAAAGCTCTACTAACGTACTGCTTCAATACCAGATATTGTGTAATCTATCTTTTCCCACACTGATTTGAAATGCTACCTTTATTGTGCCAAATATTCATAGCTTCTTTGTCTTTGGTGGGACCAAGGATCCCGTTAAGGTTGAAATCCACCACGTAATTCATCCTTCTCAGTGGTGCTTAATTTTAGGACCCCAATTAGAAGCAAATCATTGCAAAGGAAGCCTTCACTTTCAGAGGCAACAGAAAAGCACTTCTTTGCTGTCTTTTCCTAGAGACCTCAGCCTAAAGATACTATCTCAGTCTTGTGTTAAATCCTCTGAAAGGCTTCCTATCTACTTTGAGATAAAAGGTCAACCAACAGTCCAAAGTCCTCCTGCTTCAGGAAAGTTTTTTAGTTTCCAGATTCAGGTTTGGCATCAGTGAGAGTGCTCTGATTTGCAAGGAAGGTTTCTTATACAACAGTCATTAGAGGGTGAAGCTAGCAGTGAGAGTGAATGCACACTTTGTGAATGGTGAGATGTTATATGGTCTCTTTTCAAACAAAAGTGAAAATTCTATCCTTTTGCCTGTGTATCTTTTTTCTCTAGGTGTACCATTATGCTAATTCATGCCCCCCCACCCCCCAGACAGGGAGGGCTACGGTTTATACATTGTGTCAACTTGAGAAGTCTAGCAGCTTAAGTAACTCAGCAGCTCTACATCCTGGGGTGTAGAGCACAGTTACCTGGTCATTGTTACAATTTGAGAAGGTCAAAGTTTAACTGAGTGTGTGTGTGTGTGTGTGTGTCCTGTGTACTATATAAAGGAGGAGAAGAGGCTTGCTCTGCCCCCCTCTTACTCTGGCTGCTTTTGCTCAGCTGCTGCCTTGAAGTGTTGTTCCTGTGCCATGCCACCCTGCCTTGGAGCCAGCTGATTGTGGACTGAAACCTCCAAAAACTGTAAGCTAAATAAACCTTTCCTTCCCTAATTTGGGGTGTCAGGTGTTTTGTCACAGCAATGAGGGAAAAGTAACCAAGACAGGGAGTAAGAATCATTCAGATCTTCTGGGAGGAAAAATAAATAATAATTTTAAAAAGTTTCCTTCTCCCAAGATGGACAAGCATAAAATACAAGGAAAATGTAAAGGATCCAGATTTTAAGCTTAGGCAGACAAATCTAACACATCACAGTCCTAACTGGTCAGGAGCCATACTCTCCCTTCTACAGGTTTGGGGTGGGAAGGGATGGGGAACAGGAGCAGTGGCAAAACAGTTCCAAGTTTTCTAATAGAGAATCTAATAGAGTCTTGTCCCTTTCCTGAGTGAACTTTTGGAAACAAAGCTTTGTTCATACAGCAGCCTCGTAGTAAGGTTGCTGAAGAAGTCACTATTATATGGCAGCTAAGCTTATGGTAAGAAGGAATCTAAATTTATTGCCCAGTCAGAGTAATGACTTTAAGTGTCAATGCAGTGGGCTGGAAAATGAGGTGAGAAGAGCAGATAATAGGTAGAGGACTTTATGATATAAGAGATACAGTTTATCGTTCTCATTATCGGTATGAGCAGCAAATTGTGAGGATGTCAGAAGAGCTTTCTTTGTATTTCTAGGTTGACTGTCTCTCAGATCCATGTTGTTTCAGTGCTTCAATTATATAGAGTATGCTTAAATAATTTTAGTTGACACATACTTAGGATTTTCGCTTCCTAGCAATCTTAGAGCACTAACAGTGGCACCCGGAATGGAAAATCAGGCACCAGTATGAAGATACCTTAGATATTTAGATATGAAATAGGTAATTCCCATTGCCCTCCTCTATCAATTTTCTTCCGCATTCTGAAGGCCAAATGCAATTCATGTTTCCTTTTGGGTGTTCAGTGCTTCATCTAGGTCTCTCTCCCAAATTATTCCATGCTTTAGAGTTATCCTTTTATTCTGACGTCCTACTTCAAGTCTTTTAAACAAAGCTCTCTTATTTCTTCATTGATCCTTGCCTCCTCTAGTTCATTCTACACATGATAATAGAATGGCGATTATTCCCTTTCTGAAAGGTTGCTAAATACTCTTCCAAATGTTTTTTCTTTCTAATAACCACATTCCTAATCAAGAGACCCAGTAACAGCACATAAACAGTAACAGTCATATAAACAGACCAAGGGCTGGTGAATAAAAGTAAAAGAGCCACATATACAAAATATAATATATACAAAGTCATACATACAAAATTAAATTTTGCCACTTGGTACATCATTTTATCTACTTTTTACCCTAAACCACTTACTTGAAGATTAGGAATACTTAAATGGTTGGCTATTCTGTCTTGTTCTAACCCTATCAGAATTGTTTAAAATCTAGGATACACACATAGCTCATCTCTGCAAAATTAAATCATTTATTATTGTAGTTTGCAAAAGGTAGATAAAATAGTGGAAACACAAATTTAACAAATATTATTTTATTATTTATAAGACACAGTAATAACCATAAAAGTACAAAAGTACAGGGGGGGACAAAAGGATTAAAAGACAACAAAGGATCTATGACAATAGAGTACTCAATAGGGAATTCATTCAGAACAGAACAGTTCTGTGTTACAGTTAGATAAGGTTGAGGGTAGGTATACCACTGTTTAAAAGCCGGTTACTCAGAAATACACCGTTACCCAAAGTAGACAAGTACTGGTAGTGTGTCTGAATGTGCCCTAAGTTAAAATACAGCATATACAGAGCAGGGTTCTACAATGTAACCACTAGTTCTAGGCAGAAATCTGTGAGACTGACCTGCCTATCTTATTGAAAGAGCGAAGCCGCAGGACTAATTAGCTTCCCCACCTTCCACAAGGCTTTGTTCAGGTGACTTTGGAATGTGGGGTCAAAGACCCCATTCATTTCTGCTGCAAGCTCCCTCAGTACAGACACTGTGGACTCATCACTGGCATTCAAAATCCGCACAAAGAATTTATTCCACATTTCACCATCTTTTAGCCTAAAAATATATAAAAACCATTTCCATCAAGGTTAGGCATATGAAAAATTAGAATTCTCGTTGAGTTTAACTCAGTGGTACATTTATACACAAAGGTAATTTAAGGTAACACCTAGAATTCTAGGGTTAGGAATCATTGAAACAGTCCTTTGAAAGCCCAGGGAACTCCAAAAGGAATCTACCATGGCAAGAGACATGGTACCTCAATGTACATAAAGAGAAAAAAAATCTCTCATCTGAACCTACAAACTTCCTCTGCATGCTAAGGGCAGAGGAAGTTTGTAGGTTCAGATGCACTTTTTAAGTAATTTTTCTCTACAAATAGAAGAATAGGAAATTTTATTTCCTTTCTCTATTCTAGAGTCTAGGTTGTTTTTTTTTGTTTTGTTTTGTTTTTTTTTGCGGCACTGGGGATCGAATTCACAGCCTCGCACATGCCAGACAGGCGCTTAAGCTGCTGAACCAAACTCCCGGCCCTGGTTTTTTGAGGCAGGGTCGCACTATGTAGCTCAGGCTGGCCTTGCGCTCGCGTTGTCTAGAGTCTAGGTTCTTAATTCCCTACCCCTCTAAATAGTTTATCGTCTTTACAATTCTCTGAGAATACTAAATCTGACTGAAATAACTTGTTTAAATCTATTTTTTTTGTGTGTGTGCTTTTATTATTTTCTTTCATCAGAGAACTTCTATCACTGTCTATGGCAGGGCTGTTAAGAAATCACAATTGACCCCACCCATTCCTGCTGTGTTAGCCAGCATTGCACAGACCAGGGCCAAGTGTGGTTGACTATCTGCTATATTTTGCACTGTATTTTAAGACTATTTAAAGAGTGCATGTAAGAACCAGGTTGGCCCCATATTCCTATAATCCCAGCTGCTGAGGAGGTCAGTGAGACCCTGCCCCAAAGTAAAAAACAAAAATGGCTGGAGATAATAAGTTTAGATCTTGTCTAGCATGTGTGAGGCCCTGGGTTCAATTCTGAGCATTTTCGTGGTTTGAGGGGTGGGGAGGGAAGCGAAGAGAGGGTATTACATGTTCAACATTGATTTTTTTCAAAACAAGGAATGTTCCTATAAGTCATAAACTAGTAAACTCATGGTAGGAAGTTATAGCTCAGAAAAGTTAAAGTGGAACATAGATATTTAGTAAGTTTTATGAGCAGGTTTAAGGGAGTAATAAAGTTCTGAGACTCAGCAGCTCTTATTAAGGGATCATTTACATCTTCACCAGGAGATTCAGTTATTTGGTTTGGTTCTCCCCATTTATTACATAAATAATAGCTTAAAATCAGTATATAATTTAGAAACTTAACTCTTTAAGAGATGCTTATTAATTTTTGATAACACAGCTACTAAGAGTTTAAGACTAGGACCAACTGGTAAGAAAATTATTCTTCTAAAATGTTTCTATTAACACTTTAAACTGAGAAGTTTTCACACTATTCATTTGTATGATATATCTAGGTTTATTTTTTAATTTTTAAAAATTAATTTATTTCTGTTTTGCTTTTTTTGTATGAATGTCCTCACGTCTCAATAGTTTATGTATCATTTTAATTTATTTTGTGTCTTTTTTTGTCTTTTTGAGACAGGGTTTCACTATGCAGTTCAGGCTGGCCTTGAACTCACTTTGTAGCCCAGTTTGACCTTGAACTTGCAGTGATTCCCCTGCCTCAGTGTCCTAAGTGCTGGTACTACAGGCATGAGCCACGATGCTGGCTTTGTGTCTTATTTTTAATTAGCAGGTAATCTGCTGATATTCTAATAAAAACAGGTTGAAATGACCAAAACCACAGCATTTGGTTTTAGAAAACTAAGGTTACTAAAGCAGATGTGGTACCTGTAAGAGAAAAAAATTGGATAGGCAAAGATCCTGAAATCACCAATACTTACTCAGAAGTATTATGGCTAAGTTTCCAGAGGGACCCATCCCAGAAGACCTGTAGGTGCTCGTTGAACAATAGTAAATGTGCTATATCTGCTATACCAAACAGGTCTACCTGAAATCACAAAAAAAAGCACCACCAGCTACCATAGCAGCTTGCTTATTTATTTATTTATTTATTTATTGTTTTTTTTTTTTTTTTTTTGCAGCACCGGGGATTGAACTCACAACCTCGCACCTGCCAGATAGGCGCTTAACCCACTGAGCCAAACTCCCAGCCCTGGTTTTTTGAGGCAGGGTCATACTATGTAGCTCAGGTTGGCCGTGCGCTCGCGTTGTAGCTCAAGCTAGTCTCGAACTCACAACGTTCCTCCTACCTCAGCCTCCTGAGTGCTGGATTAAAGGTGTGCACCACCACGCCCAGCTTAGCATCTTATTTATATAGGCAGTCTAAAGATATTATAAAGCTTAAAGTTTTTCTATGATACACATTTTAGTGGACTGTTCCTTTTCCTTATAGGAAAGGGAGAAGCTTCCCTAAGGAATCATCCATAGAGTTAACTCTAGGGATTATGTTTAAGAACAAAAGACAATCACATGGACTATCAGATCAAATGTGCAAACCTACTACAGAACTTGCATGGATTCCAGCTACAATCTAAATGTGGGCCAGGTGACTACTTCAGGTTCATCTATATATTCAGATAGCAAAAGGCCTTGTGTCTACATCTCAGCCAGAAGAGAGTTTTGCATATAATGCCACTGTTATAGTTGACACATTGTGTCAACCTGATAAGTCTAGATGCTTAACTCAGTAACGCAGCAGCTCTACATCCTGGTGTGTAGAAGACTAGGCATTATAGTTCTAGGATGTTGTTCATTATGTCAATTTGAGAAGGTCAGAAGTTTAACTAAATGATTCAGCAGGTGGCCAGGGTCCTTAATTTGTAAACATTCTCAGCCTGTGCAAGAGGGCATGGAGATGGTGTGAGTGCTACACCCACCCGAGGGGTGTAGCCTGCTTACAATATAAGGGAGGAAATCAGGCTTGTTCTCCCCCTTTTTTGTTCTTGCTGCCTTTGCTGTCTTAAAGTATTGCCCTGTGCCATGCCATTCTGCCATGGAACCAGCTAATTATGGACTGAAACCTCCACAAACTGTGAGCTACATAAACCTTTTCTTCTTTAATTTTGGGGGTCGGATATTTTGTCTCAGAAATGAGACAAAACTAACAAAGACAGCCACCATATAAAACACTATGTACCCTTAAATAAAAAAAATAAAAATAAAAAAACACTATCTTGTCTTAATATTCTTTTTTAAATACATTATTACATGAAATCTAACATCAGTTCTGATGTACAAAGAACAAAGACTGTTAAGATCATAGAATATGACTTATGAATACTACACAGTGGAAATGCTGCTGGCACTTAAGATTATTGAATTATCATGTACTTGGATGTGTATGTTTATATCCTTCAGCACTGTGACAGAAAAAAGGTACATTTTACTCAACTTGGTGACAGTGTTTGAAAACTAGGTCATCAATTCTAGGAGAGTCAACACCAGTAAACATTAGCTTTCACAGGTTAGCTAGGTAAGGAAGAGATTAAGAAACCCCCTCCGCATTTGCTCAGGGTTGTTTTACACTTACCTGGTAGGGAAAAGAACAGTTAGCCAGGATCTTTTGTCCTTCCAGAATTTGTACTGTCCGAAAGCCACTGAGGGAAAAAGTGTCTAGCTGCACCTTAAGGTCAACACTGTAGGAAAAGTCCATTATCTTCAAAGCTTGACTGTTCTTATTACACTCATATGGATCGTGGATTCTGAGTCCAGATTTAAGAGAAAGAGATAATAAAAAGAGGCCTTGAAAGAAGCTGCAATAGTTGGTCTTAAAAAAAACAACAAAAAAACCCTTGCAGGAATGATTTCGCTATGTCACCAGCTCCCTCCAGTGGTTTATTATAAAAATGCACACACAGGAACAGTGGCAGTGTTCACCCAAGCAGGCAACGTTAAGGTCAATTTGGTAACATAAGTATATCTATCTAAATCATAGCACATGTCCATGACAGAACATTTACCAAGTTTCCATATTATACAGTAAACACTGGAAATTCAGTGCAGGTTTCTGCCCTAATAACAGCAATGATTTATATAAACTGAGAAGGATTTTGACAGAGAAAATACAACTTTTATAGATGCTATAGCCTTTTCTGTTTACTGTTAAGACAAGCTTTCCATATATTATTGAGTCTTCCTTCCAGAGCTTCATGAAAAACAACAGAAGGCTGTTTTGGTAAAGTGCTACCTCTATTATAAAATTGCCTGTTTCTATTAAATTAACACCATAGCCTACTTTTTATAATTACAGCTCTTATTTTCCAAGAAAATATAACACAAACTCACGATCACTTTAATTATATTTTGCATAATAAAGCGATTCTCTAATGCAGTAACTATTTGAGAGAAAACAATGGATTGTTTTTTCTGTTTTTCTCAATTAGTTCCCTCAAACTCTTGATTGATATGGGTGTAGGTCCTATGTCCTTAAATACAGGAGTTATCTAATCTCATCACACACCTCCACAACACAACCTTAGTATTTATAATTGTTCCCACTTTCTCTTGGCACAAGATCCAACTTATTTTTGAACACTATAGAACTACGATCATTGAAAAATTATTTTAAAAATTATTTTGCTTTTTTTTGTTACAGGGTCTCACCAGGTAGCCCAAGCTGGACTGGAATTCATGATTCTCCAGTCTTAGCTTCCAAGTACTGTGATTATAGGCTTGTGTAGCTACACCCAGCAACAACAACAACAAAAAACCAAAACCAAAACAACAACAACAACAAAAAACACCTTTTTGAAACTTAGAAGTAGAAAAATATGTTTTTTAGAGGGCTTAGTGATCATGAAAGCTCACTTAGCCCTTGAAACACCTACTAACTTGTTGTTATGGGTAAAACTTTGCAGTTTTTTGGATCTCATTTTTCTTACCAAAATAGCAACTTCAAAGGTTCTTTCTGAATCTCACTACTTGAGGCTGAGGCAGATAGATTTTGAATTCAAAGCCACCCTGGGCTACATAGTGAGAATGTTCAAAAACAGATTTTTAAAAAATTTGTTTTGACTTTTAATTTCTTGTGACTGTACACGAAATTCTCTGTCAAATTTTGATTACAAGCAATGTCCTTTTAACACTATGTGCTTTCCTGGGAGTCCCCAGTGGCCCAGAGAAGGACTATCTGAATACTAAGGCCACCAATGCCCTCTAAAAAGGCTCAGAATATACCTCTGCTTCCAATTTCCATAGCACTCAGAACTCCAACTGTCCTGTGTTGTGAAGTAGCGTGACAATAAAATCTATGCACACTGTTCTCGTATTTGGAAAAAATGTGGGAGAATTTTCAGTGGTCACAGTAGCTGGGGAAACATTACTTGAACTTAATTTGGTGGGTGGAGGAATTTTGAATAGTATGAGGCATTCTGCATTGCTTAGAACTGACCTGTACAAAGAACTGTCTCATCCAAAATATCTATGGGGCCCTGTTTATCTGGTGAAGCCATTAAGACTGCTCTCTCAGAAGATGTGATTTTCTTATTCTTTTGGTTTTAATTACAGAAATACATTGAGGATTCTTTTTCATTTCTATGCTAACTACTCAGTTATCTTCTCACAGGTTAAGTAATCAGAAAAAATATAAAGGAGGATTCTAGCTCCTAGTGTATAGTAATGATCTTAGAAAGTTAACTGGTTACCCTGGAACACAGGGTTGGGGCAGATAAAGCATCTATCAATCAGATCACTTTACTTCCATGAGATAAGCAGTCACTAAAAGGTAGGGCTAATCCTCTACTTTTCATAAAACAAATATCTTAGATTGTCTTGCCCTGTTTATGCCTCTACATTTTCTAGATTTTTTCAGTTCTTATTATCTGGGCTTCATTCTTATTTCCTGCTCTGTGCCTGCCCTCTGAATCTGATGGATAAAATGAGTTTAATTTGAACTATAAGCCTCCTTTCTTGGCATA
The DNA here is from genome assembly GCA_004363535.1 of Dasyprocta punctata. NCBI lineage: Eukaryota > Metazoa > Chordata > Mammalia > Rodentia > Dasyproctidae > Dasyprocta > Dasyprocta punctata. The sequence continues at coordinate 34,410 of RJWM01009105.1, forward strand.
GCTTATATTTGTGCTCTGGTTCTACCAACTTTCTTGGCTATTATCTCAATTTGACCTAACTTATGTTTTGGTGTTTGGAACTCAGCAGTGCCTCTATTTTGCTGCCAACCTTGCTAGATGTGCACTGGCCCCACTCAAATAACTAGAGAATCTCCTTCACATTCTTAAAAATACTCATATTTTATATCCTGGGGCAAGAATCATCACAATACTCACAGTGGTTGAATATTTTATATGAATTAGTGTATTTCCTCAATGTTTTTTTCTTTGAATTCTTTTAAACTACTTTCAGTGATTATTGACTTTTAGGTAGCAAAAACAGTATATTCAATAATATGGCATTCATAAGAAACTGGAAACAGCTTATGCTTTAAGAGAAAGCTGACACTGACAAAGAATATGAAGGACCAACCTGTTTCTTAGAATCAGGCTTTTTGGACTCAAGTCTCCATGGACTATTTCTGCTTTGTGAAGCTTCTCCACTAGTGTTAAAAGGTTATGAATAATCAACACTATTATTCTCGGGGTAATAAATTCACTGTGTTGGAGAAGATCCTGAAAATAGAAGGATAGAAAACCCATTATTGGGCCAGGGATTTATCTCAGCAGTGCAAGCACTTGCCTGGTAAGCACGAGGTCATGAATTCGATCCCCAGTACGGGGGGTGGGGTGGGGGGTGGGGAGCAAAAAAACAAAAACCAAAAACAAACAAACAAACAAAAAAAGAAAACCCATTATTTCTCAAGTTGGAACCACTGTATATACTTGATATCTTGATAGCTGCTCTTCTGCCCTCTTCTTTGTTCTCTACTGGAAAGTATGCTGGGCCCTACCTCCCAGTTCTGACAATACTATGATCTCTCTTAATATCGTAAGGATTTAATGAGATCACGGAATAAGAGCATCAAGGATGAAGCTGGCACATGAGAGGTACTGTTAAAATATTTTCAAATACTTCTACTTCAACCATTCTAGAGAATTTATGTTACTATCAAATCAGCAGGAAAATCTTAAAAACATGCCAAAGAATAGAGATAATGATTAATCTGTGATGGGAAGCCTTTTAGAGCTTTCAATGATAGACACAGTCTGCTATGGCACAAGTGCCAAAGGCTTGCCATCACTGTACCTAGATGGATGACAAGTTCATGGGAGTTCACTGTATAACTGTCTCCTTTTGTGTCAAAATAGAAGTGTTTTAAAAAAAACCTAAAGAAGCCATTGGTCAAAATAACTTGGATAAAGAAAAAAAGGTTTTTAACATAATTTAATTGGTCTATTTCTAGAATTTGACAGGAATTGTGTATTACATTTTTTTAATAAATGGAGCATAAATCTTCTTCCTTGAGGACATTCAATTGTGTTTTTAATATTATTACACACCTGAAGGGTGCAGCAGTTTATATACTGGTACCAAACAATATAGCCATCTTGGTATTGGTAACAGCTGCAAAACTTATCACACTCCTCATTTAAACGTTCCTTTAACTTGAGGTTGATATAAAAGTCCCATGGGACAGGCTGAGAAGACACCTGTAAGACATTGTAATTTAAAATTAAGAGCAATTAGAATCTGTGGTTATGGTTGGCAGATTGAAAACATATTTTCTCCAGCCTTTCATATACCACAACAACAACAAAAAAAAAGAGTAAAAGAACTTGTTTTTTCCCCAGTGCTGGACATCAAACTGAAGGCCATGTACATGCTGGGCAAGTGCTCTACCACTGAGTTACATCTCCAGACATAAAGACACAATTTTTTTCTTCCTTTGAGTTCTAGGAATCAAACTCAGGGCCTTACAAGCGCCAGGTAGGTACTATGCCACTGAGCTTCATCCCCGACTCAAGAGACACTACAATCAAGAACAAAATAGTAACAAAATTACGGAAACTGGAAAGAGAGTTAACAATCTACTTAGAAGACCCAAGGAAAGCTGATTCTAACAGTGGAGAAAACCGAAGAGTAACCACATTTATTGTGCAAGATTACCTCCTTAGAGTATATAACTGGCAACACCAACTATCTATGGAAGACTGAAGGTAGAGTTAAAAGAGGAGTGACTAAACCCCACTGAAGGGGAAGTTACACCTCATATTCTTCCTCCTGTTTCTGTAGTCTGGCCTAGCAACCGCCTCTTCCTCATTCCAGGAGATCAAAAATTTATTCCCTAGAGATCAAACAAAAGGGCTCTGGACTATAGGACACTTACTATCAATGAAGATGGGAATATGGATACCAGGAAAAGTTCATATATCAAATGCTAAGATGTGCTTCCCTATCCTTCTTTAGACTAATTTCCTTGCCCAGCTTTCAGAAAGCTAGCAGCCAGGCTTATATGCTCTAGGCAGGAAATTAGAAATCTTTTTTGGGGGGATCTGATCAGCTCATGGGAAAAGATTTAAAGATTGAGAGATTTTCCAATAAAATGACCAACTACATCATCCTATAGCAAGGTTCACTGCTCTTCACACCCTACATAGATATCATCAGCTTGTAGTATTAAATCTGAATAATAATCTGAATAAGGAGCCAAATATCCTAAGAAAACCTCTAATTTGAAAGAATTTTTTAAAAGAAAAAAACAGGAAGAAACAATGCAAGGAAAAAAAATTAGAAAATATTCTGTCATTGAAATGCAGAACAGAATGCTACAAATGAAATTCTGAAAACCAAAAAGGACACTTGCAAATTAAATACAGATGAAAGAAATAAAAAACTTAGTAAAAAGGCTGAAAATAAAATGACAAAATATAGTCCAATCTCTATCTGTAAGTTCTACTTTGAGGGATTCAACTAACCATGAATGAAAAATATTTGAGAAAAAAAGTGCATCTCTCTTGAACATGTACAAAATATTTTTCTTCTGTTTCCTAAATAACACATAAAATGACTACTCACATAGCATTTTCAATGTACTAGGCATTCTAAGTACCTAGAGATGATTCCAAATATATTGGAGGATGTGCACATGTTATATGAAAATACTATATTGTTTTATACAAGGGACATGAGCATCACTAGATTTCAGCACCCTGTTGGAAATCTTGGAACCAATCCCCCACAGGTATGGAGGAATGACTACATTATCAGAAGTAAAGCAAAAAGATAATGAGATAGGAAATTGGAAAAGAAAAGTAAAAATTTTAGAGGTCCTGTTCAACAGAACCTATACTATAATTAACATGTTCATGATAGGGTCATACATGCATGACTGTCCTATTGGGTGGCTTGTACTACTCCACAGGACTGTCTCATGCTGCTGGGTTTAAGCCAGCAGGAACATGTTAAAGAATAACAATACAAAGAACACAGAGGAATAAATTTTTTCACTGAGAAAAATTTCTTGGAATTGAAGGTGTTTCCAGATTGAAATGGCCACTGAGTGTCTAGTCCACAAGTGACAACAGACTTGTACCAAAGCATGTAATTGTGACATTTCAGAATACTGAAGGGAAAGTAAGATTCATAAGGATCTAGAGAGAAAAAAAAATAGTTTTACACAAAGCTTCAAGATTTAGAATGGCCTGTGAGTGACTAGACAACAATATGCAATACAGCAACTATTGTAATTTCCTACTGTCTTATTACTGTTTTGCTTTGTTTTATTGTTGTTTTATTCCCTTTAAAATAAATACATAAATATTTAAAAAAAAGAATTAGAATGGCAAGACTTCTAAAGTCTCTTTAGATGTCCAAAGATAATAGAATTCATTAATGTTCTAAGGGGGAAAAAAATAACTGAAAATTTTATATCCAGCCAAACTATCAAGTAAAAATGCAGAATAAGGAAATTAAAGATTTCAAAAAATTTGTATCCCATCCCTTTCACAAGAAGTTACTAAAGGATGTACTCTTCCAAAAGATGGGGAATTAAATCAAGAAAGCAACCTGAGTATGTTGGTCTATGCCTATAATCTCGGTACCCTGGGAGGCTGAGGCAGGGGAATCACAAATTTGAGCTCCACCTGGGCAACTTAGTGAGACCCTTGCTCAAAATAAAAAAAGTACTGGGAATGTAGCTCAGTATAAAGACTCTGGGTTCGATCCCCAGTATAGGAAACAAAACAAAACCAACAAGAAAAAATAGGATCCAAGAAACTGGGTATTCAGTATAACAAAAGGTAATGTGAATACCTAAGACACCACTGAATGGAAATTTCAAGATAACATCTTGTGTATCAAGCCTAGAAAATAACTTGCTCAGAATGAAGCAGGTCACAAAATTTCAGCACAGATGTCTTCAAAAAGATCAAATTGATAGAATACCATTTAGTCTCATTGAGAGATTTACACAATAGTCTCTTATTTCTGATATCTGATCCTGGCCTAACTGGTGACTGATTTCTTTAAGGCTCACTGACTTTCATAAAAGGAAGCCAATAGACTATCAGAAAGATTCCATGGTACCATTGGGACAGTTACTACTTCAACCTACTTGTTTTTAAACAAAATAACTGAAATTACGAAGAATCAGCTCTACCTTAACTATGGTTAACTCTGAAGAGTTTCTTGGTGCCACCCAGAATAACTTGTAATCTTCACATGTTAGGTATTCTTGTTTAATACAATAATCTTCATTACCTGTTGAGAAAGTTTGACTCTACTTAAAAATCACTGTTAACAGATACAGGCTTCCAGACTTTAGCATCTAGAATATTTTCCAAAATCATTTGTTAAAAATGAAACATGGGAATGAAGATATGGATGGCTCAGCGGTAAAAGTACTTGCTTATTACATGCAAGGTCCAAGGTCTGAAACCTAGCACCACACAAAAAGAAAGAACAGCAGTTAACAACATCAACAAGAGAGGTAAACATAGTTCCTGCTGTTACTGGGACATGAAATTATCAATGGGCTGACTTCTGTACTGCTATTTCTCAGGAACACTATAAAGATCTAGCAACATCTATAGTGTTCAAGTATCAAGCTCAACAATTATTTGCATACTGTCATGAAAAAAGGATACACATTCAATCACACTTACCTAATTCAATTTCCTTCTCTACCTCCAACTTAGGCATTGGTCTGTCTTCTACAAAGAAGTCTGTGGATGCACTTAATTCTAGGGAGGATTTTAGTAGTTGTCTACGATACTGTGGACACCAGGGTGATTGAATAGGGCTTTCTATGGAAAGAAAAAGGTTGAAAACAAACCATCATCTAAGAAAAATCAATGTTTAAAATTGATATAACAGTGGAGGGGGAAAAAAAAATAAACACTGGCAATCTGACTACATTTATCTGCTGTAGCTCTTCACTATACCCATTTGGTACTAGCTCATCCTAGATATTGCACAATCTTGGTAATTTCACTAGGGAAGAAGAACCCACAGCTCAGTTTGCCAAGACAAATAGGTGTTCACTGGCCTGGATCTAGATGTTTGCTCATCAGTTGCACGATCCTACCTGTAGTCTCATTAGTGAGCTCCAGTTTCTCAGGAATGTGAAGACTTTTGATGGAGGAGGTGCTTGTAACTGAGACAGAAGACCCAGAAAAGCCAGAAGAGTGTGTGGCTTCATGACTATCTTCAATAATTGGGCTGAAAGAACAGCAATGAATCAATTCTCTTAGGAATAATAAATACCAACTTACCTTGTTATAATTTTATACACTTTTTATTAACAAAATTTAGAGTATCTATTTTTAATAAAATTGCTTTTAAAATAATTTGTAATTTGTTATAATCTTGCTGGTTTCATGCTTGAAGTCCATTATCCTAAGTCAAAATTAGACTCATACATAGAATCAGAATCTAGGTAACCTCTTCTATCTTGATAAAAAAGGCCAAGAATTACATTTCTGGATTTATACTTTATTTACCTAGTTTATAGTAAATACCTATTCTACAACTAAATATATACTACTGAGAAATATTGAGCAACAATATTCTTCTTCATCTCTTTGTGAACTTTTTAGTCTTCAGCAAGAAAATAAGAAAGGAAAAAAGAAAAACTCGATTTATGCAACATGAATGCATGCCATGTGTATTGGGTGATATGCTATGTACCCCCAAGTCCTCATGTACTTTTTTTTTTTTTTTTTTGCGGCACCGGGCATTGAACTCACAACCTCGTGCCTGCCAGAGCAGGCGCTTAAGGCACTGAGCCAAACTCCTGGCCCTGGTTTTTTTGAGGCAGGGTCGCACTATGTAGCCCAGGCCGGGCTTGCACTCACGTTGTAGCCCAAGCCGGCCTCGAACTCACAACACTCCGCCTACCTCAGCCTCCCGAGTGCTGGGATTAAAGGTGTGCGCCACCATGCCCGGCTCCTCATGTACTTTTGATGGGGCTGAGTCTGACGCTTGTGATCAGTTTGTTGTCTAGCGCCAGGATTAATGACGTGACTGATACACCCGCCCAGGGGTGGAGCTGAGATACAGTGTAAGGGAAGGCGGGTCTTCCTCTTGCACTTCCGTGCTTCTGCCCTCTCTCTCTCACCAGTGTGCCTTGTGGCTTGCAGCCACCATGAACTGTAGCCACGCCACCCCATGCTGACTTGGAGCCAACTAATGAACTGAAGCTCCCGGAAACTGTAAGAATAAACCTTTCCTTCCCTAATTTTGGGCATCAGGTATTTTGTCTCAGCAACGAGTGACAAGTAACTAAGACACCATGCAATAAAAAGTTAGGGAAAGCTTGAAAATACTGTTTTGGAAGCATAAGTTAAAGATTAAAACTAGAATTGTTTAAATTAGCTGACAAGATTTTAAAATGAATGGACCTGGGTTGGTATGATGGCACACTCCTGTAATCCCAGCACTTGGGAGGCTGAGGCAGGAGGATTGCTATGAGTTTGAGGCCAGCCTGGGCTACATAGTGAGACCCTGTCTCAAAAAGCCAAAAACAAAACAAAAAAAGTGGATCACAAGGTTAGTCTCTGGCTTTCTATACCATTCTCTCATATCTATTACTAATTCATTTCCACCTACTGAAATATACATTTGGGATGGGGTTGACACAGGATCTTGCCATGCAGCCCAGGCTGGCCTCAAACTCACAGTGATCCTCCTGCCTCAGCCTCCTGAGTACTGGGATCACAGGTATGTGCCATGATGCCTGGCTCAAAATATACTTTTTAATATATCTCTAATTCACTATTTGAAATCAACATCAGCAATTCTACCATTATTTTAAACTCAAAATTAAGGAAAAATTAAACGTTTCCTCTTTACTAATTATTTACACTTCTGCTGAGTGTACTTCAATGGTATCAAAATCCTCCTGGACCTATTATAACCATCCAAATGTACTATTTTTAATACATCAAGCCAATCACTAAATACCATTGATATTTTATCTGGGGCAGCCCTAATTGCATATAGGGCATTTAGTAGCTCAGCCCCTGGCACATATCAAAAGCTTGGTAATTGATCACCATAACTGAGCACACTCAGAATACGAGAGCTAATGCTCTGGTCTGTAAAACCTGTATCCTCAATCACCTTAGCTTCTTGATGCTGAGGGCTGGATTATACATAGAGCCACATGCAGTTTGTTGGTCCTCAGAGGTCTTTGCATCTAGATCATCCTCCTGCAACAGCCTCTCAGGATCAGAAGAGAGCTCCTTTAAAGACATTATCTCATGAAAAGGAGTAGATGCAAAATGGGCTGCTCTAGTGAAGTCACAAGTGTCTTCAGGGTTAGGACAAATAGTTACATTCCTGAAACCTGTGATAATGGCATCCTCACTCAATGGCTCAATTTCTGTAAGTTCATCCTGAAATAAAAACCAAAAAAGTCCAGCTGAAATATTTGTTAACATATGAGTAATGTATCTTTTTTTTAAAAGTAGGAAAATTTATTGGAGAAAAGAAAAGGGGAATAGGAATAGCCTGAGAGAAAGGAAGGGTCCTGAATGGGTTGCCTGACCTATTGAGATACGCATATCAGATCACTGACATGGGATATGTAAGTAGCACACTAGGTAAAGACAATTTTAAAAGGCACAGAATAGTATTTGAGGAAAAATGGCTTTGTATCATAAACTATACTTGAGGAAAAAATACATTGTGGAGATTTCCCACACAAGGAAAATTTCCCCCCAATTCATTTCACCTAATAATTAAAGCACTAATATTATTTTTCTTCTGGCTATCACTTAGAAAATACTGAGAATCTGTTATGCTGGTTTTAAGTCTTCTTCCTCTATACCACATACTTAATTTTTATTTTACTTCTTAAATGTAATTCATGATGACAGAAAACATGGAAAACAAAGTTTAAAAAAAAAACCTGAAATACTAAAGTATTACCCAATCTAACATTTTTATTATACCTTTAAAACATGCTTTTGTCTTTAAAAATAACACATATACAAGGTTTTAATCAACTAGTTTAAAAAGATATATAATGAATGTTTCTCTTCGACATGTAACCACTCACCTTCACCCTATTCCTACTCCCCCAAAGCAACCATTATTACCACATGTATCTAGTAGTATATATGAACAAACTTATTTGCAATTATAAAGGGAGTTTTGAAAAAGGTGAAATTTTAGCACAATGATATTATATACTATTTCTGTTCACATTTTTTCTATGCTTTAAAAATTCATTAAAATCATAATGGTTACACTACAGGTCTATTAGAAATTAGTCAAGTTAAATACAAACAAATAAATGAAAAAAATGAAGCAATGTTAAGAAACTAGTCTTAGAGATAGTCTTAGAGATAGGCAAGGAGATCAAAAGAACGGGGAGGAAAGGGAGAGAGAGGTAACATGAAGTGAAAATGAATAAGGTATGTTATATGCATGTGCCAATTTCCCAAAACGAGTATCACTGTTTTGTAATATAATAGTATTTATTGATTATAATAAAAAATTTAAAAATCAAACAAGTTATGCCATTTTTCACTACCATAAAATTCTATTATTTTAATTATCCTTAAAGACATCTTAGACCAGAAGTGGTGGCACATGCTTATAATCTCAGCACCTGGGAGGCTGAGGCAGGAAGATCACCATGAGTTCGAGGCTAGCCTGGGCTACATAAGCAAGTTCAAGGCCTGCCTGAACTACATGGTGAGACCGCTCAAAAAAACAAAAAACAAAAAAATGAAAGCAAAGCAAAACAAAACAAAACAAATAACCAAACCCAAAACCAACAAAAATCTGGAAGGTATCTTAATAAAATTCAAGTAAAATTTATAAGAGAAAAAAGCAATATGAAGACTGAGTCCTTTAATAATTCAGCCTATCCACATGAACAGCAGAACCCAGAACCACTGCATCCAAAGTCAGCCTAAGCATTATGTTCTCTAGTGGTTTCTCCAGAACCAAGTATATAATTATTTACTCTTTTGCATTACTGTCTTCTCATAGGACTCAGGGAATTAACCATGTCAGAATTACCTGGGAAGCATTTAAAACAAACAAAAATCATTGTTTAACTTCTTCCCTGGAAATTCTAATTCTAAATAACTGGAATGGGAACTGTCTACCTTCTGTCACACAAGTCTTCCTAGGCTCTTTTAAGCTGCTGAAAATATTCTGTAGCTTGGGGATAAAACAGCACAAATATTCACAGATGTGAAAATTCAGCCACTTGTAACAATTAATATTTGTGCAGTTTACGGGATATAAAACATACCTCAGTAAAGTAAATAAAAAGAAAAATCATGTTTTAAAAATTTACTCCAAATCATTCATTCCCTTGGATGTACAGAACATACTGCTTTAAGTCAACAAAGCTACTGATCACATCATACAGTAAGTTTTCTTTTTAACCTCATGATAGGTTTCCAGATGCTGGAAAAAATGTGAAAGATGATTTGTCTTCCTTATCATGTCAATGAAATGCAACTGATAATAGTTATTTACTTTGATTTAAATGTTTATGCTGGGTCTCTTTACCCCTAAGAATCACCATGTCACTAGCCCAAAGTAATTGAAACAGAGCATTACAAAAGAAAAAAATGGTTGCCCACATAACTTTTCTATTGCCATAAAACACATTTTATTATCATTTGTTATGTTGGTTAAAAAAGTCAAAAGTTTTAAGCTGGCTATGGTGGCACATAACCGTAATCCCAACTCCTCGAGAGTCTGCAGCCTGAGTAACATAGTAAGACCTCATTTCAAAAAAAGTGTATACAATATTTTAAAAGGCTGTCAAACTAGTAATATTCCATACTTTGACTAATTTGAGCCAGGTGTGGTGGCACATGCCTGTAATCCCAACACTCAGAGGTTGAGGCAAGCAGATCACACCATCCTTGGCTACAACATGAGTTCAAGGCCAGCCTGAACTACATAATGAGACCCTAACTCAAAACAAACAAACAGGCTGGGCGTGGTGGCCCATGCTTGTAGTCCCAGCACTTGGGAAGCTGAGGCAGGAGGATCATTGTGAGTTTGAGACCAACCTGGGCTGCAAAGTGAGCTCAAGGCCAGCCTGAACTGCATAGTGAGACCCTGTCCCAAAAACACAAAACACAAAACAAAACAAAACACCTCAAAAATCAAACAAATTAATTTGTGGCACATATCAGTAACTTGGGAGCACTTGGGAGACTAAGGTAGGAAGACTGAAAGAGTTGTCAGCTTGGACTGCATAGCTAAACTGTTATTTTGCGGGGGCGGGGTTTGGTTTTGGTTTTTTGAGACAGGGTCTCTGTCTGTAATTCAGGCTGGCCTTGAACTCAGTATGTAGCCTGGGCTGGCGTGGCAATCCTGTGTCAACTCTCCAGAGTGCTGAGATTACAGGTGTGCACCACCATTCCTGGCCCACACAGCTTTAAACTATGTCTTTTTTGATGTTATTAGTCTTTCTGAGACAGGGTTTAGCTAAGCAGTTCAGGCTGGCCTTGAACCCCCAGTGATCCTCCTGCCTCAGCCTTGACAGTACTGGGATTACAACCTAAACTATGTTTATAACAATAACAAAAAAGTTGAGCTGGGTGTAGTGACACACGCCTATAATCCCAGGACTCCAGAGAACTGCTGCAAGTTCAAGGCCAGCCTGGACCCTGTTTTAAAAAAAAAAAAAAAAAAAAAAAATCTAATTCACATACATAAAATGTGTATACATTTCAGTGGTTTTTAGTACATGCATGTCGTTGTACAGCTATCACCCCTATTTAACAAAGCCATTACTCAAAACCAAAACTATGCCGGTTAGTAGTCATTTTCCTTCACCCTCTCTCCCTAATCCTCTGGAAATCCCCCAAATACTGTTCTGGACACTTCATGCCAATGGAATCATGTAACATACTTTTTTTGATGGTGGCTTGTTTTACTTAGCATTGTGTTTTAAGGGCTCATCATGTGTCATAACATGCATCGATACTTTATACCCTGTCTTACTTTTTTCTCAATGCTGAGACAAAATATCCAATGCCCAAAATTAAGGGAGGAAAGGTTTATTTAGCTCACAGTTGTAGAGGTTTCAGTCTATATTGGCTTGCTCCAAGGCAGGGTGGTGCATGGCAGAGGGACAACAGTTCATGGTGACAGAAGACAGCAAAAACAAGAGCAAAAGGGGAAAAAGGGAGGAACAAGGCTTTTTCCCCCTTATATTGTAGGCAGGCTTCCTGCCCCAGGGTGGGCACAGCACTCACGCCACCAATCCCAGCACTAGACAATGAACCAATCACAAACTCTAGATTTAGCTGCATCTGAAAAGCCTGTTCCCCATGTCCTCATGAGGCTTTGGGGAGACACTCAGACACAAATCATAGCACTCCTTTTTGTTGGCAAATAATATGCTATTATATGGATATACAATATTTTATCTAGTCACCAGTTGATGAACACTTAGGTTGCTTTGACTATCACAAATAATGTTTTTGTGCACTCCTGTGCATAAGTTCTCCGGTGTGTGAATGTTTTTAATTCTTTTGAGTGTAAGTGAGGGGTTGCTGTTGGATCTTATCATAGATCTAAATTTAACATTTTGAGTGACTAGCAAAGTAGTTGCACTGTTTTATATTCCCACCAGCAATGCATAAAGGTTATAATCTCACTACATCCCTGCCCCAAACACGTGGCATTGTCTGTCTTTGGTTATAGCCATTGTAGTGGGTGTCAAGTAGTTACAGCACTGTGGTTTTGATTTGCATTTCCTTGGTGACTAAGTATGCTGAGCATCTTTTCATTTGCTTAGTTCAAGTTAGTGATTTTAATTTTAACTTGAGAGATCTGAATGAAATTTTATAGTACATAGGGACACTGCTCCTTACACAAACATCTGGAGACACATCCTCATTTGCGGTGATGTTTTCTGTAGTTTTGAGAATTGCAAGGGGTCTTCGCTGGGCTAGAACCCGTGGCGGATCTGCAGGACTGGCAAAAGACATACTCTGTTTAGTAATTCTTTTTGTTTACACTGATAACAGTAACCCCCTTCTTTATTTTCACTTATAATAAGGGAACTTTATAATACAGAAAAAAAAACAACAAACCTTTCATTCTTCTTTTCTGAAAGAAGAGACTCATCAAAAATGGAGAAAGGTATACTGCAACCTATAGAGAGAGACACTAGATATATACATTCTTTTTTTTTTTTTGTACTGGGGATCAAACACACAACCTTGCACTTGCCAGGCAGGCACTTGTGCTTCTCAGTTATATCCCTGGCCCAGATATACACATTCTTAGGAGTAATGCTTTACTCACAACAACTAGATAAATTAATATTCTGTGCTATTTGAAAGCAGAAAGCAATCTATTTTTTTTCCTTTTTATCTTTTTGACACAGGGTCTTGCCAAGGTTTCAGGCTGGCCTTGAGTTCACTCCGTAGCCCAGGCTGGTCTTGAACTCACAACGATCGTGAGTCAGCCTCTCAAGTGCTGGGATTATAGGCGTGTGCCACCACACCCAGCTTCTATTTTTTATAATCAAAAGCTTTAAATATATAAAAGTCAAGATCATTTAACAGTTAACTAAATATGGACAATCTTGCTTCAATCTGTTTTCCCACCAATGCTACTATTCCCCAATCCAACAGGATTTTGGAATCCAAGATATCATATTATTTCATCTGCAAATATTTCAGTACATTTTTCTAAAAGAAGTTCTTTTAAGTCTAACCTCAAGACATGATACCTATATTAGTAATAATTTCTAAATATTACTATCTAGTCAAAAGTTCTAAATCTTATCAACTTTTAAAAACTGTCCAAAAATTTGATTGAATTGGAAACTCAGAGTAAGATCCATATACTATCACTAGTTCAAATGTCTGTTGCTTTTTAGGGCTTTTTTTTTTTTTTTTTTTTAAGAAACTGGCTTGTTTGCTGTATAATGCTGGCTTATGCCAATCTCATCTCTCTGTTGTTTAACATGTTCCTCCATGCTTTGAATTGCTATAAATTGGTGGTCAAAAATAAAAGACTCAACTAGATTTTATTTTTTGCAAAACTACTTATAAATTCATATTCGTGTTTCTATCACTTTTAACACGTTTCTGAATGAAAAGAAAACCAATTTGAATATAAAGTAGTTTTAAATCCTTTTCTTCCCTCCAAAACATCACTTGCTTATAGTCTTGGCTGTTGAATATTATATGCTTAGTTCAGAATTTAGTAATTAAAGTACAAGATTATTTGGTGGTTAATATGAATTTACAATTACATTTAAAACAAATATTCCAAGTACTGAAAAATGTTACGAAAACAGTCTTTCAAATGTCTATGCTTGGGGCTGGGGATTTAGCTCAGCAGCATAAGCACCTGCCTAGTAAGCACAAAGTCGTGAGTTTAATCCCTGGTACAAAACAAAACAAAACAAAACAAAAAAATAACAACAACAAAAAAAAGTCTAGGCTATCTCAAATCACATGTTTATATCAAATTTCATGATTCAAAGATACAGTAATACTCTATTTCTCTTCTCTGCCTTCTTTCAACCACTTTACCCATAATTTAAAAAAAAATTAAAGAAAAAAAAGAAAAATATTTACCATTTTAATAATGCATTTGTTATCAGCAAATTCTTAATGAATTGAGATTGTCAAACAACTCACCTTTGGAGTGAGGTTGGTCTTGCCAAATGTCGTCTGCGAGTGAAGTTTCCCTATGATAAAATTTGTTTGAAAAGGTGCTCAACACCCACAAAAGAACTACTTAATGTTTTAAAAGTCTAAGAGTCTTTTCCATTAAATATAATTTTCTTTAAGATAATTACCTTACCACTGTCAACTCAAATTCTCTTGAAGATGGAACCCCAGTTATTAAAAACAATGTTGAAGTACACTTGACAATAGATGTTAAATCATATTAACAGCTAAACAGACTACAAAATGGTAAGCTGTTATTTTTATAAAGCAAAACAAAAATACAAAAAAGGAGAGATGCTTCAATGTTAATGGTAGTTCTCTTTGTGATAGACATGGGTGATTTTTTAAAAATATCATTTATATTTCTTTCTATAAGAAAATATGTTTTTTTTGGGTACTGGGGATCGAACTCACAACCTTGTGCTTGCCAGGCAGGCGCTTGTGCTACTGAGCTATATCCCCTGCCCAAAAATAAGTATTTTTAATGGAAAAAGTCAGCACTCCATCTGTCCTCACCAGTATCAAAGTTTATATTGTGACGGAGGCTTACAAAAATTATGACTCAATAATGTTAAAGTTAAGGAGCCTTCAAGTTACAAGAAGGTCAAAGGCTGGCTCTAAATGCTCCCTATAAGGATTGTGCTTTCTACCAATGTGCTCTTACCCAGGACAAAAGTTCACTGGACAAACAGAACCAGATGGACCCACTGAGAGTACTTTCTGAGATTCAGATGCAATTTGCAGTTCAGCTGTCTCCTTTGCAGGCACTCTTTCTTCTTGCTGTTACATTAAAATAAACAAAAATCAATGTCTTTCTCATCCAAAACATGCTGCCTATTTCTTTCTTTGTTTTTTGGGGGATAGGGTCTCACTATGTAGTTCAGTCTGGCTTTGAACTCACCATGTAACCTAGGTTGCCCTCACACTTGTGGCAATCCTCCTGCCTCAGCCTCCCAAGTGCTGGGATTACAGGTGTGTGCCACCATGACCAGCATTGCTGCCTATTTTCAAGCACAAGCTCCAACATTAGCTTTACCATAGTTCTCTAGACGCCCACATGAACTATCTGTACCAAAAAAGTTCTTTCCAATAATTCATGCTCCTACTGCATCCTGGCACTGCTCATCTGTACTCAACTGAGTTTGGGCACATACTGAATTCTTTAGTTAACCTCATTTTAATGGAACATGACCAGAATAAAAAGCTAAAATCAAAATTAACAAGATAATGAAGTATCACTAAAAAGTCAACACACTATGTCATTTATTTCACATGTTATAAATCATCATCTGTTAGGTTACATTTTAAGTCACCTATTAAATTACTTTCCTGTTCAACTTTGCTGCTACTAATAACTAATAAACTCCCAAAAACTGGACAGGGGTTGGGAGAATTTTAATTTTCTATACTTCTGTATTGTCTACATTTATTTCAAATGGGCATGTAGCTCAGTGGTAGAGCACTTGCCTAGCACACCTGAGATCCTGGGTTTGATCCCCTGAACCACAAAATTTTTAAAAATTGGCTAAATGTATCTCAATGAGTGTTAGTTTTGTGTATTAACAAAAAAAAAAAAAAAAAAAAAGAAAGAGAAAAATTACCTGATCACCTGCTCTTTCTTTTTGAGTATTTTGGATTTCTTTTAGTTTCTTCTCCATCTCTTCAATCTGTTTCTTCATTTCTGCTATGTTCTGTTCACTGCTCAATAGCTCAGCTAGAAACAGTGAAGTTGATACAGATGTTACTCTCAACAGCAATTTATGGTCAAAAACTACTTTTGGGACTCACATCTTCAACACATATGTTAATACAGATGAAAATTATAACAGGAAAGTCCTTAATTTGAAATCTAGGTTTCTTTAGTAAAACAAACAAACAAACAAACCCAATACCTATTATGTGCCAAATACAACTTGAAAGCCTGTGCTTCAGTGGTATGTAATACAAAGTCTATGGTCCTTTGATACAAACATTCAAACTTGGGGAAAAGCACACAGATTTGTAAATTAATAAGAAAACTATTATAGCCAGGTGTTGTAGCACATGTCTATAATCTTGGCACTTGGGAGGCTAAGCCAGGAAGATTGCAGCGCAAGGTTGGGGAGAGCATGGATGAAATGTAAGATCGTCTCAAACAAAACAGAATAAAGGAAAACCATTATTTAAAGAACCAGGCTGAAATAGGTGATATAAGAGTATTACTGGATAAAGGTATGGAGGTCAGTGGCTACTGAAGACCAGTCAGTAATCAGGGAAGCTTTGTCTGATAAAGTGATGATAAAACTTAAATTTGAGTAATAAGGCAGTCAGTTACACAAAGTTCTGGGGACAGTTCCATAATGGAGCAGGAAGATCATTGTGTTCTAGAATCCAAAAGGAGATCAGGTTAGTTGTAGCATACTAGTAAAAAATGGATTGAAGAAGTAAGCAAGAACCAAGTTATTCGGCTTTTTGTAGGTCAGGGTAAAAGAGTATGTATTATAGTCTAAGAAAATGAAAAAGCATTAGAGAATTTTAAGTAAAGGAATGACATGATCCAACTTTTTATAAATACCATCTCCTATGAATAAAATGGATTGCAGTAGGACAAGAATGAGGGAAAAAGTAGAGTTGCGGTAGTTCAACTAAAAGACTATGGCTTGCATTGGGGTTAACAATGGGTATCTTAACGACTGTTGCAGCTACTAAAAAAGCAGCACATTTTATTAAAAACAAAACAAAACAAACTTTAAAAAAACCAAAAATTTATTTCTTCTGGAGGATGAATTCAAAATCAAGGTTTCAACAGATTCAGTGTCTGGTAAGTGATCACTTTCTAGCTCACAGACAGTACTTTCTTGCTGTGTTCTCACATGGTAGATGAGGCAAGGATCTCTGTGAGGTCTCTTTTATGAAGGCGCTAATGTTTTTCATAAGAATTCTGTACTTCTGTGCTCCTGAAATAATCACTTCCCAAAGGCCTCACTTTAAACACTATTTCAAAATACAATGGGGGTGGAAAGTGGGGAAAGGACACATTATGTGAATGGAGACAAATTAAAGATTTGGGAAATGTTTTGGTGGCAGAGTTGATAAGTTTAAGCGTTAGATGTGGGGGAATGGTAAGGAAAGAGGAATCAAAGACAGCCCACATATTTTTATTTTAAACAACCAGGTGCATGATGCCTTTTATTGAATTGAGGAAGCCTGGGTGTGGTATGTGGCAGTAATCAGTAATTCTATTTTGGCCATGTAGAATTTAAAGTACCTAATAGGAACTGGTGTTGTAGCTTAGTGGTAGAGGGCATACTTAGTCAATGAGTGGAATTTGGGTGAAACACCAAGGATGAGGGTATAAATGAGAGTCCATGGCTGGTTTTCTGGTCCTGGGAATTGAACCGATGGCTACACACATTAGGCAAGTGCTCTACCACTGAACTACATCCCTATCCCTTTTTATATTGAGACAGAGTCTAAGTTGCCTAAGCTGGCCTCGAATTTGTGATCCTCCTGTCTCAGCTTCTTGAGTGGCCAGGAACACAGGTATGTGCCACTGCGCTTGGACAAAGCTAGAGTTCTTTGAAGGAAGAGAGGGAAATGGTTGGAAACAGCAAGAACAATCTTGTCTTGAGGACCTGACTACAGTTTCCTCTTTTCTTTTCTCCATCTCTTAAAGTACTAATAAGAACAGTTCTTGAAGCCAGGTTTTAAAATAACAAGAGGCATGATTTACAAAGGTACAAAATATACACAGATGAGAAATTACAAATTCATGAATTAAGATTCAGAGGGCAGCTTATGAAACCAGAATTTAAAAACTTTAATAGGTCCATACCTCTTTTAAGTAGATATACTTAAATCCCACCTAACCCTAGAATAAAATGTACTTTCACCTTACTTGTGTGTAATAGGTATAACTGGTAGCTTTTTTTCTTTAATCTAGCTATCTAGTTCTTTTTCTGGTTTGTATTTAGTTATCTTCTGTGTGTATCTTGTTGGTGGGATGTGTGTTGCTTGGGACTGAACACACAGCCTTGTGCAAAGTAGGCAAGCACCCTACCACTGAGCAACAGCCCCAGCTCACTTCCTATTTTAAAAAGATCACTCAACTAGTCCTTGCTTTGCCCTTCTCTATCTAGACACATAGACTCTATTTTTCAATATATTATTTGAACCCAGGACACATGTCAATCTTGGAAGACCCTACGTGATACAATAAATTAAGGCAATTCTAAGTTTTCTAGCAGTGTGCTTTATGAAAGTTTATTATTAATTTGTCATGAGAAACTCAGATTTTTCCTCAAATTGTGATACCTAAATTTTTCAAATAATCTTACAAATACCCTATCAAGAGAACTGAGCTACAATAATAGGTATTCTGGATATTTGTGTATAAAGAAAAATTACTTTCTTCTTTCCTGATGATAGGTCTTAATCAGAATGTCTAAATGGATGAAATTTATTTTTGGATCTTTCCCCATCTGTTTCATGTTTTAATGCTTTAAGCCCCTCAGGTTTGCCTCCCACTTTTCAGTCCATTCTTTCCTACCTCTCACCTCCAAGTATTCCAGGCTCCAGAAGAGGAACTATTTTCTACTTCCCAAAAATTCTCAGTTTCTCAATTTATAGCAAAGCTGCTCTTAATTTAAAAAGAAGATAATGTCTTTAAAAAATGAAACAAATAACTATTCTAAGTAACTGGGTGTGATGGAATATGTTTACCTACAAAAAGGCCTTGGAGAAACTTCAGGTGCAGTTTCAAAGGTACAGGGAACTAACTGTTTGGGGCAACCTTATTCCCTGGTGGGGTAGAGGGGATGGACGCTCAGGCACATGTGTGTCAGGGAGTATGGCTGGTGCCTACTGCATAGGAAAATATGAACTGTACCCACAGTTCAGAGCTGCTTCTCTCCTTCACTCCTGAATACAGACTCAATTTTCCTCACCACGAGGTTTTGTGCGAGGCAACAATGGGAATTCTGCCTATATACAAAGAGAATCAGTACAATTACAGAAACATCACATAATGATAGAAACGGGGACTATTTTCCTCAGATTTCATATATTTGCTCAACTTTCCCACAAATAAATCATTTCCACAAACTTGAGTTATATCAAGATACATACCTTCCCTTTGTTCTTTCAATTTCTTCCGGAAAACTTCAGCCCGGATTTCTTCAAAAGAAAACTCCTCAACTCCTGCATAGATCTTCTCTTTACAAAACATCACTTTCTCTTTCTTTTCCTCAGACTCTTGTTGATGACTCTGAACCCTTTGAAGGGGATCCCTTTCCTCCTTTGCAGGCTTCCTGGTGCTTAGAACATGGTTTATACTAGGCTCAATTTTACATGGTGTCCTAAAGAAGAAAAATAATTATTCTTTTCCATAGAGTCTAAATGAATTATTTTTTACATATTTTGACCAAGCACATGGACAGTGTCAATAGTAAAACTATATGTAATCCATTTCAAAAACAAAAACAAAAATTGAAAAAAAGAGGCTAAAAATAACTTAAGGCATTGTCAACACCTACGTCGTGGGCGCTAGGGATATGGCTCACTGCACAGGATATACCTGGCACGTGCAAGGCCCTGGGTTCAATCTCCAGCACTGGGAAGGGGAAAATTATGTTCCAAGGACTACCTTTGCTAGGAGGAAGGAAATTAGCATTGAGTTAGGCTTGTCAAGTAGCTTATATTACTTGGTAAAAATGAAACTTAAAACCACATCTTGCCCAGCGTATGAAAGAAAGTTAACCTATGCAGTATCAACATTTCTCATTGTTTAGCATCCAAAAGAATTAGAATTAGGAATATATAGCATTAGGAAACTAATGTGAAGTTCAAGGTTTCCAGCCAAGGGGCAAGAATGAGAGAAGCAGTATAGGTTTCCAAAAAATGAAGCTTAATAAAGCTCAATCAGGAGAAAGTAACCTTAGCATGGGTCAGAATCACTTACACCTTTTCTTTTCTAATATACTTTTTTTTTTAAAACAACTAAGGATAGCCTGGTCCTTCCCAGATACTCTCCCCCACCCAAAGTAAAGAATGTATTTAATGTGACAAAAAGAACATAATATATGAAACAGAAGAGTGAATGAGAAAGACTTAAGATTTTAGAACTGAGCTTTTTACCACCTGTACACCTTGATGGGTCTACTTTCCTACTTGTGCCTTAGATTTTTCACCTATCAAATGGAAATAAAGGTAATAAAATCCTAAGGTTGCTTTCTTCCCAGACCTACTTAATCAGAGCCTATGATTGTAGGGTCTAAACAAGTGCATGTTTAAAAAGCTCCCTCAACTTGCTCAATCTCATAAAGAGCTTCAATAAAAACTCATATTAAATATGTTTCATGGTTTAAACTTTTTCTCTAAGGACAGGAATAAGACAAGGATGTCCATTCTTGTCACTTCTATTGAATATTGTTCTAGAAGTTTTAGCCAAGGGTATTAGGCAAGGAAAAAAAAAAGTCTAAACGGGAAAGGAAGTAAAACTCTGAAGATACCATGACCTTATTTATATTCAGACAATCCTCAGGATCCACTAAAAAAATGTATTACATCAAAGTGAGTTCCTGAAAACCAGAGGATATAAAATCAATCTGGAAAAATAAACTTTATTGCCAGGCACGATAAGGTACACCTGCAGTCCCAGCTACTCTGGAGGCTAAATCAGGAGGACTGTTTAAGCCCAGGCATTTTACCACAGACTGAGCAACACAGCAAGTAAATTTTTATTCAGTTGTATTTTATACATTTGCAATGCACAATCTGAAAATGAAATTAAGAAAATAATTCTATTTACAATAACTTCATAAATAATCTATTTACAATAGCACTGTAAAGAATAAAATAGTCCAGAATAAATTTAAAATATACTATGTACAGGGTCAGGTACACAGCTCAGCAGTACAGTGACACAGCACCTGCCTGGCCAAGCGCAAGGTCATGCATGAGTTCAATCCCTGGTACCAAAAAAAACAAAAAAACAAACAAAAAAAACCCCCCAAATACGATATACTGATGGCAAATAAATATGAGAAGATGCTCAACATACTAAGTCATTAAATAGTTGTAAACTGAGACAATGATACACACCTACTTGATGATTAAAACCTAAAATGCTGGCAATACCGAATGCTGCTATAGTGTGGAGCAACAGGGACTGCCATGCAATAATAACAGAAATGAAAAATGGTACAAAAGCTTTGGAAGACAGTTTGGCACTTTTTTACATGGCTAAATTTAGTCTTATTATACAATCTGGTTAAGTGAATTGAAAACGTAAGTTCACACAAAAACTTGCACATCAAAGTTTATAGTAACTTATTCATAACTGCTAAAACTTGGAAGCAACTAAGATGACCTCCAATAGGTGAATGAGTAAAACTGGTATACTGATACAATGGAACCATCATTTGGCACTGAAAGACATGAGTTTCTGAGTGACAAGTGGTATGGAGGAACTGTAAATTCATATTGTTCAGTGAAAGAAACCTGTCTGAGAAGATTACTGCATGATTCCAGCTGCATTACTTTCTAGAAAGGCAAATCTGTAAAGACAACATAAATATTTGATATTCCCAGTGATTTAGGGTGAAAAAGATGAAGGTAGAGCACAGAGGCTTTTAGGTCAGTGAAACCATTCGGTGTGACACTGTAATGAATGATACGTGACATTATTCATTTGTCAAAATTCACAGGCTGTGAAACAATGTATCTTAATGTAAATAATAGCTTTTAGAGTTAATAATTGTACCAAATATACCACACTAATGCAAAATGTTAATACAGAAAACTGTGAATAGGGTTGGGAGAGACATATATGGGAATTCTCTGAATTTGCTACTCATTTTTCTATAAACCTAAAACCATTCTAAAAAATAGCTTGTTATATTTATGGAAAAAAAAAACTCAAGGTGCTGGGGATGTAGTTCAACACTTGCTTAGCATGTGGACGCTGAACTGGACCCCCCAGCATAGGAAGAAAAAAAAAAAGAATAAAAAGTTCGAGACTTATATTCTGAAAACTACCAAACATTGTAGAAAGAAATTAAAGAAACTATAAATAAATAAAATGACAGCCTATGTTCATGGATCAGAAGATTTAATATTGTTAAAGTTAATATTCATTAAATTGACCTACAAATTTCTTAGAATCCCTATTAGAAATCCCAGTTGACCTTTTTAGAAAAATAAACAAGTTAATCTTAAAATTCATATGGAGTTGCAAGGAGAACATAAAAAAAAAAAGTCTTTAAAAAGATTCATATTTCCCAATTTCAAGTTACAATCTACAGTAATCAAAATTGTGTGGGGGAGAAAAAAAGATTGTGTGGCATTTATTGGCATACAGATAGACATATACATCAGTTAAATAGTATTAAAAGTCTAGAAATAAGTCATACATTATGGTCAACTGATTTTCAACAAGGCAGCCAAGACCATTCAATGAGGAAAGAATAGTCTTTTCAACACTTGGTGCTGGGACAAGTGAATATCCATATGCAGAAGAATGAATCTAGACTTCTTCCTTTTACTAGATACAAAAATCAACAGAGGCTCATAGAACTAAATTAAGAGCCTCTTGAATGCTAGGCAAACACTGTACCATTAAGCTACTTGCCCAATTTTATTAGATGAACAACTATAAACCACTGTTAGGGTTTGTGTTTGGATATCCCCCGCAAAGCCTTATGGGTCATGGGGGGCAGGCCTTTCCAAGGTGGCTGAGTTTAGCATTCGTGATTGGTTCATTGTCTAGGGCTAGGATTGGAGGTATGAGTGCTGCACCTGCCCAGGGGCAGGCAGCCATCATACAATATAAGGGAGGGAAGGAGGCATGCTCTTTTCTTTTTGCCCTTTTTCACTCTTGTCATTTGTGGCCACCATGAACGGTTGCCCCTTAGCCACGCCACCACACCTTGGAGCCTGCTGAGTATGGACTGAGACCTCCACAAACTGTAAGCTAAATAAATGTTTCCTTCCTTCATTTTGGGTGTAAAGTATTTTGTCTCAGCAATGAGAGAAAAGTAACCAAAATAACCACTAAGAAAAATATAATGTGAAGAAAAATGTGTAGAGAGGTCAAATGAGATACTCATAAAAAAGAACTTAAATACAAACAAATTTGACATTTTCTATACCATATTAACTTTGACATAATTTGTGTTTTCTACAAAGTGATTTGAAATATTAGAAAATTTAAGTATCTATAAATGTACATTATCAGTTTTGATAAATGCTCAAGTGAATCACTCAAAAATACCTTCTTTCACTTGTGGGCTTATCAGACAGAATATTCCCTCAAAAATCCAATTTTTGCATTTCTATAGTACTTAGCATATAGTGGTAGTGGTAGTTATAAATTAGTTATGAGAAAACTTACATAGACACAGAATTTAACCTGGTATTTTAGAACTTGGTATTAGACTAAATCTCAAATTGGCTAATTTATCCTATCACCTACCATACTTTTTCTACAGAAATTCTAACATAAAAAAAGGAGACAAAAGATTGCAAAGAAAAAGTAGGGTGAGAGAAAACTATCACAATTTCTAATCAATACTGTCAGTAAAAATAGTAGAGTATCTCATTTACACCATGATAATCATCTTAGTTATAGCAATACAAATATATACCTAGCTAATAAGCTTATTCTGTAACAAAAATACTCCTAAAAGAGCTTTTAGGCCTAACATGCTCAAAAGAATATAAACATAAATAAAGGACACACAAAACTTTGACTACTTTGATTCACACAAAAAAGACAATCCCTTTGGGAACTAAAGTGCTTCTGCAAGTCCATAGAAATTCCCACTTCAAAGTATCTGGAAACCAAACTCACATAACTGGCTGTTGTGCAGTCTCTTCCACATATGGAGTAAAACTGGGAAGCATGGCGGGTACTGCTGTCTCAGAAGTTGTGCTGCCATGAGGCTGGAGAAGAAGAAAACCAAAATTACCACAGCTTTACATTCTGGCACAACATGTGCAAAACGGACCTAAATATTCAAGAAGAATTAAGATATGCTAAAAATACTTCCCTACTTTGATCCTAAAGTCTTTATTATGTTGGCAAATACATTCCACCTCTGAGTTCTCACCCTGTGATCCAAGGCCCTTTTGTTCCAAGGGCCCGCTTGCAGCTCATTCTCCTTGGCTCTGGGGACTGGAGGAGCCATCCACGGCTGGACTGCAGGCTTACACAGCTCTGCTCTAGAAGCCAAATTAGCATTTTCATCAAAGACAGTAATTCTACAATTACTTTGCATCTGCTGTGGAACTGGATTTTGGAGTCCTCTATTTTGGCTTGGATCTAGGAGAAAACATTAAAATTTTATGCAAAATATTTAATTATCAACTTAGATGCCAGATAAGGTACACATATTCTTCCTTAAATCAAGGCAAATACATCTAATACAATAAAATCAAAAGGAGACTTTAGAAACAATTTTTAAAAAAACCATAATGGGTCAAATTAATATTTTAACCTAGTCTACCTTTGCTACTAATTTTTTCCTTCCTTCTTGCTCTTTCCCACTGCCTCCACTCTTTTATTCATGGGTATCCAAGAAAGAAATTCTACACCTTCCTTCAGTCATCATTGTAACCTTTTTTTAGTTTTATCAGGAATTAACCTCGGACTTTACTTTTTAGCTTTAAATTTTCTCTCAATGGAAATCAGCAGAGAATACAAAATAAGCCCATTTATTAGAGGTAACTGTGGTGTAAGGTTGGTTAGTACTTTAAGCTTTACCACAATCTGGGTGAAATCTTTTAAAATTATACACCATATATATTATACAGAGAGAACTAGAATATATGTGTGTGTGTGTGTGTGTGTGTGTGTGTGTGTATTTCCAGTCAATATTTTGAATACTCATCAACTGACACCAGGAAAGGGATAAAATATGAAAATACCAGTCTGGTAACTGTGTTGTGAGGTTGGTTAGTACTTTTAAGTTTTACCACAATCTGGATGACATCTTTTAAAATTATACACCATATATATTAAACATAGAGAGAATTAGGATATGAATATATACATACACATATATATATATATTTCCAGCCAATATTTTGAATACTCATCAACTGATACCAGGAAAGGGATAAAATATGAAAATACCAGTCTGGTCTACATGTCTAACTGTTTTAAATTTAGTCAATGAAGTTTATTTTTGTACTTTCTGGTCAACTCTGCTGTAAATCTGAAACTTTAAAAAACATTCATTGTTAATTAAAAAAAATGTTACTGTTCATTATCTTTGGCTGTACAGTATCTAATTTCTGGCCCTAAAAGGCTGAAGACAGAATTCTTTTCTTGATTTTGTTTGTCTGTTTGTTTGTTTTGTTTTCTTGAGACAGGGTCTCCCTTTGTAGTTCAGACTGCCCCTGAACTCTATATAGTCCAGGCTGGCCTCGAAATTGTAGTGACCCTCCTGCCTCAGCCTCTTGAGTACTAGGATTACAAGTGTGTGTCACCACACCTGGCCTTGAAGACAGGATTCTTAACCATGTTAACATCATTCTGAGGCTTGGACATATATAAGCTTTAAATAATACCAGCTGTATTATTGCATATCTTCTTTTAAAGAACTTTTATTAAAAAAATAACGCTTCCTACATATCCGGTCTTTAAAATTGCTGATACCCTTGGTTGTATTGCGAAGTATGATATATATATATATTGTTTGTTTTTGTTTTTTGGGTACTGGGGATCAAACTCACTACCTCACACCTGACAGGCAAGCACTGTGCTGCTGAGCTATACCCCCAGCCTGCACAATATGATATTAACTTTCGTTTGACTTCCTTTTTTATTTGCTACCCACTACTCAGAAAACTAGGACAGTGTTCACATATATACTTATGCAATATCTTCTACATAATTTGCCTACCACAAGAGACTAAAGTGTTTTCCAAAATAACATAACAAACTTACCCTTGAGGGCACCTCCTACACGGCTCACTGGAGCCCTTGCTGTCTTTTTTCCTTTACTCTTTAGTTCAGCTAGTGTGCTTCGTTGTGATACAGAAGATACAAAAATTTCTTCCTCTTCTTCTTTCTCAAGTGCCAAGAGAGACTGTCGAGACACTCGGGCTTGGAACTGTCTAAGTGAAAGGATAATTAATTTTTTGTTGAGATGACTACTACTCAGCAGACTCAAAATTTCTAATTTATCAAAGTAAACAAAGAAAAATAGACCGAAGAGAAATATCCTCAAAAAGTATATATCAGGAATAAAGAAAACCACCTTGAGATTAGAAAAGGGTTTAACTAAAAACAATTTTGATTCTCCTTTAAATGTCCAAGTTTGACCAATTAAAAATACCTAGCCGGGCGTGGTGGTGCACGTCTTTAATCCCAGCACTCAAGAGGCTGAGGTAGGAGGAGTGTTGGGAGTTCGAGGCCGGCTTGGGCTACAATGTGAGCGCAAGGCTGGCCTGAGCTACACAGTGCGACCCTGCCTCAAAAAACTAGGGCTGGGAGTTTGGCTCAGTGACTTAGGCGCATGTCTGACAGGTGCGAGGTTGTGAGTTCAATCCCCGGTGCCGCAAAACAAAACAAAACAAAACCTGTATTCTGAAAATCATCATTAGGTAGATTTCAGGATCCAATTAGGGTGACTAAGATTATAAGATTTATAAAAAATCAGCTTTCCAATTAACTTTCTAAAAATAAAACTTAAAATTATACTATAGTTGAAAATGAACATCCCCCTAGACCCAATTGCTAACATTGTGTCACATCTATATTTTATCATTATCTCTGTCTACACACACACATACAGAGGTTTTTTTTTTTTCCCCGAGCCATATGAAATGAAGTGAAATGAAGCCATGTGAAATACATGACATTTTACTTTAGTAGACCTGGCAGAAATTTGAAAACAAAACTTCCTGTGCTGCTGCCACAGTTTTACAGTTTATCAGGAAGATTAAAAAGAACTTGTAGATACTGGCTACAATAGAGTTAAGCTAAGTCCACCATCTCCTCTCATACACTGATTAGAATTTAAAACTTTAGATACCTACAAAGAGAACAACTCACAGGGGACTCTGAGAAATAAACAAAAGCAAGTGGACTGTGGAGAGGAGTCAAAACTTAAAGAAACCTCCACAAGGTTGTTTCCTGTTTCTTTTTCTTCTGTTTTCTCTTGTGGTATTCAACTGTTACAACAATGGTGTGGAAAATATAAAACTCCTACAGAAAACTCATCTTTATGGCAATAGGAGTGGGGAAGGGGGATTTTGAGGGCCAGAAAGTCTTACAGAACACTGGTGAGAAATTAAGTTGAAAAAGGGGATTTCCTAACAGTGTTTGTGAATTGGCACAAGCCTTGGAGTCACTCCTGACCTATGCTCATACAGAAAAGCTTTGATTGCTAAACTATAAACCACTGCCCAAGCCTCACTTTACTCTGAGCAAGACATGCACTGGACAGACCAAAGCAGCATAACAAAGGTCTTGAAAACTGAACTGACATTGGTGCCACCATGGATGTTAGGATGTTAGGTGGTACTTTAACAAACTTATAGTATTTTAAATTTGGTTGCCTACTAACACAAAAACATCAACATTCTCCAGACAACATCAACCAATGACTGAGTCTCAAAACATGGTATTAGAATAAATGTCCAGGGAAAAATTCTTTCACACACATGGAACCAGGAAAAAAGTGACCAATTCTCAGGGAAAAACCCAATAACAAAACAGCAAGATGAATCAGCACCAGGTGTGGTGGCATTCGCCTATAATCTCAGCATTTAGGAGGCTGAGGCAGGAGGACCACTGTGAGTTTATGGCCAACCTGGCCTACACAGTGAGTTCAGGACCAGCCTAAACTACATAGCAAGTCCTTGCCTCAACAAAACAAAACAAAGGAATCAGATGTTAGAGTTTTCAAATAGATTTTAAAGCAGCTATTACTTGAAATGAATGGACAAATAGAAAATTCTCAACAACAATAAATGAAAACTATATAAAATAATCAAATAGAAAATTTTTACCTATAGTTTTGTAGTATCTCAAATAACAAATTCAGTGGATGGACTCAATACAAGAATAGGGATGGAAAGAAAAGGAAAGAGCATGTGAATCTGAGACGTATCAATAGAACTGGTCAATCTGAAGAATAGAAAGAAAAAAATTAAAAATTTCAAAAATGAACAGTTTCAGGGGCCTATGGAACAAAATTAAAGTTTTTTTTTTTTTCTGTACCAGGGATCGAACTCAAGACCTTGCGCTTACCAGGCAAGCGCTTGAGCTGCTGAGCTAAATCCCTGGCCCACAAAATTAAAAGGTTTAAAATTTGTGTAATCTGAAGTTCCAAAAGGGAGAAGAGATGTAGGTATAGAAAAGTACTTTTACAATATTGGCTGAACACTAGTTTTTTTAAAAATGTAGTAAGTAGCTACATTTATTGAAGATCACAGGACAGCAACAGGAACAGGGAGAAGGGGGAAGGGAAAAAGGCAGTGAAGGAAAAAGAGACTCAAGTTCAAAAAGGAAAAAAGGGCCTTGAAAACTCAAGTGTTCCAGTATATATAGAGTCAGACACCACTGACCTAAGATACCTCCCACTGTCTCTTTCACTGATGCCAGCAATCTGCTCAACCTTCTAAACTTAAGTCTGGATAATCATTAGGGTGAAACTAGTAGATTTCGCACAAAGCATGTACTTACTGATTCAAAAGACCTACTGAACCCTAAAAAAATTAAATACAAAAGAAAATACAACTAGATGCATTACAATCAAGCTGTTGAAAACGAAAGATGAAGAAAAAAATCCCGGACAAGGCCAGAAAAATCAACATATACATGAGAGCAATAATCTAAATAATTACAGATTTCTCTTTGGAAACCACAGAAGCCAGAAGACAATGGAATGATATTGTTAAAGTGCTGAAAGAAAGAACAATTGATTCAGAATTCTAAATCCAGTGAAGATTTTCTTTAAGAATGAAAATGAAATGAAGACATTCTCAGACAAACAAACAAACAAAAAAAAAACTAGAGCATTTGTTTGCCAACAGACCCATTCTAAATAAATGGCTAAAGCAAGTTCTTCAGTTGGGCATGGTGGTGCATGCCAGTAATCACAGGTCTCAGGGGGCTGAGGAAGGAGGACTGCCTGGGCAACATAGTCAGGTAAGGGCCAGTCTGAACTACATAGTGAGGCCCTGTCTCAAAAAATAAAAACAAGTTCTTCATGCTGAAGGGAAATGATAATAGAGGGGAACTCAGGCCTTCAGGAATAATGAAAAAAGAAATAATACAAAAATCATTATTCTCTAAATTCTTTAAAATATATAAGTATACATGGTATGATAAAAATACAGAGAATGTTTAAAATGAATTAAAAAAATTTTACTATAATAAAAGGCATATGGCCATTAATCTTCCATCAAGATCTGCCTTTTGGTTTGAACACACTTATCCTACCATTCTCCCCACTTTCTGAAGCAGATCTAGAAGTCCTCTTTCATGCCTTTAGTTGTGCTGTTGTGGCTCCCTTATGTACTGAATTGATTCAAAATGTTTACCTTTCATGATCATTCTAACTTTGAAGAAGCCAGAAATCACATGCTGCCAGATCCAGTGAATAAGGT
The DNA here is from genome assembly GCA_004363535.1 of Dasyprocta punctata. Lineage (NCBI taxonomy): Eukaryota > Metazoa > Chordata > Mammalia > Rodentia > Dasyproctidae > Dasyprocta > Dasyprocta punctata. The sequence continues at coordinate 64,011 of RJWM01009105.1, forward strand.
AAGTGAGGACACACCATAATATTTTTATGAGTCTGCCTTCCCATTGCACAGCACTTGACAGTAGCATTCACTGTATTTTTTATCATACCTTGTAAAGACAATCATGAAAAACAACTTCCAGCACTGCTTTAGAATAGGTGGCAAGAACTATTTGACAAGTCAATTTGCGGGGGAGTATTTTGAGGGAGATTAATGACAACGTGTCATTTACTATATTTTTAAATTCAGACAGTCACCATATACAGTATATTTCAATCACAGCATAGCTACTGAAAGCAAAAATTGTAAAACTGTGTGGAATTTCCAACATACATAGAGACTTATTTGGTTATCAAGCTCCTAAATTTTACTTGAAGTGGTAAAATATTAACTCTAAGTAGATCATGAATGTGTAGGATGTGATTATATACCCTACAGCAGCCACTTAAAAAGTAGTAACAGCCAGGTGTGGTCACGCACTCCTGTAATCCCAGCACTTGGGAGGCTGAGGCAGGAGAATCATTTGCAAGTTTGAGACCAGCCTGGGCTACAAAGTGAGCCCAAGGCCAGCCTGAACTGCATAGCGAGACCCTGCCTCAAAAAGACAAAAAAAAAAAAAAATAAAAAATAAAAATAAAAATAAAAAATAAAAAAGAAGAAAAGAAAGTACTAATAAGCTCAGTGTGATGGAGCGCATCTGTAATCCCAGCACTCTGAGAGGCTGAGGCAGAGAGGATTGAGAGTTTGAGTCCAGCCTGAGCAATTTAGGGACAACATATGAGACCCTGTGTCAATATAAATAAATTTTTTTAAAAAAAGGATTGAAGATACAGCTCAGTATAGGCCTGGCTTCAAGCCTCAGTATGGCACCAAAACAAGAAAAAAGAAAAAGAAAAAAAAAAAACAGACAAAAAAATCCAATAAAGTAAACAAAAATGAAAAATATTCAAATGACCCAAAATAAAGTAGGAAATGAACCACAGATGAAAAAAAGAATAAATAATAAAATAGTAGGCCTAAATCCAATAATATTAATTACTCTACTAAATGGTATAGAAACATCAAAAAAGATACAAACAAGATCATAAATAAGAAACCTACTTAAAATATAAAAGACCTGGACAAGTTAAAAGCAAAAGGAAACCACCCAAAAATGTGTGATACAAATGGTCATAGCAGCTTTATCTTATAATAGCTAACAAGTGGAAACAATCTAAATGCTCATTAACTAATAAATGGATATTCCAAATGTGCTATACCCACACAATCAAAAGGAATGAAAGGAGTAGGAACATATGCCACAACTATATTTATCTATGAGCCCTGATAGAATAGTAAGTGAAAGAAGCCAGTCACAAAAGTTCATGTATTGTAGGATTCCAATTTACATGAAATGTCCCAATAGGTAAATCTATTGACAGAAAGTAGAATGTGGATGGTCAGTGACTATTAATATGTAGGGTTTATTCTGGGATGTTAAAAATGTTCTAGGGATGGAGGAATGGGAAAGGGAGGGAAGGAAAGTAAAAAGAATTAGAATGTGTTACTTACGCCGCAGTTCAGTGGTAGAGTGCCTACCTGCCATGCAAAAGGTACTGAATTTCAATCCCCAAGACAAAGAAAGAGAAGAAATGGGCAAAAATCACAATTAAAGAGACTGTAGAACTCCTCTCAGTAATTATTAGAAAAGTAGAGAAAATGAGCAAAGATATGAATCTGAACAGACTGCCAGCTGGGAGTGGTGGTGTACGCATAATCCTAGCACTCTGGGGAGGCCTTAATGAGGTCGCAAGACCAATCTCAAAATTAAAAAAAGACTGAAGACACAATGCAGTGCAAAGGCCCTGGCTGTATATAAACACATAATAAAATAATACACATATCTTTTTCAAGTGTTCTAGGACCATTCATCAAGATCATATTCTGGGCTGGGCATGGTGGTGCACACCTGTGATCCCAGCACTCGAGAGGCTGAGGTAGAAGGATTGCTGAGAGTTCAAGACCAGCCTTGGCTACATAGTGAGTTCAAGGCCAGCCTGCATTGCATAGTGAAACCCTATCTAAAAATAATAATAATAATAGGGGCCAGGGATTTAGTTCAGTGGCATAAGTGCCTGTGAGGCAAGTGCAAGGTCGTGAGTTTGACTACTGGTATCAAAAAAGCAAAAGATAAATAAATAAATAAATAAAATAAAACAAAAATCATATTCTGGATAACAAAAAAAAAATCCCATAATGCATGTGAAATAATTGAAATGATACAAATTATGTTCTCTGATCACACAGAATTAAACTAAAATTCAATTAACAAGGAGATATCTGAAAAACCAAAACCATTTCCAGGCCAAGTGTGGTGCTGCTTGCCTGTAATTCTGCCACACTGGTAGGCTGAGGTAGCAGGATTATAAATTGGAGCCCAATTTGGGCAACTTAGGAGTTGGGGAGACCTGGTCTTAAAATTAAAAAAAAAGGGCTAGAAGATGTAGCTCAGTGTGAAGGCCCTGAGTTCCACCAAATAAAAAACTAGTTAAATAAATATAAAAGTACTTTCTAATTAAGTACTACACTTCTAAATAACCTATGGGTCAAAAAGCTGGGTGTGGTGATGCACACCTGTAACCCTCAGCACTCAGAAAGCTGAGGCAGGAGGATAACCGAGTTCAAGGCCATTCACGGTTACATAGTGAGTTCAAGGCCAGCCTAGAAGACACAGTAAGACCCTGTCTCAAACAAACAAACAAACCCATGTTAAAAAGAAGATACAATATGAATTAGAAAATATTTTAAAGTGAATGAAAATCAAAGGTCAGCATTATCAGAATTTGTGAGATGCAACTAAAGCAAGGCTTTGAAGAAAAGTTAGACTATTAAGTGCTTATATAAGAAAAGGAGGGCTGGGAGCCAGGTGTGATGGCATACACCTGTGATTCCAGCACTCTGGGAGGCTGAGACAGGAGGATTGCAAAATGCAGTCCAGCCTGGGCAACTTAGTGAGAGCTTGTCTCAAAATAAATAGGGCTGAGGATGTATCTCTGGGATTAATCTTCAGTACTGCCAAAAAAAAAAAAAAAAAAGGCCAAGAATATAGTTCAATGGTAGAATGCTTGACTAGCAATGTAAGGTCCTGGATTTGGTCTCCAGCACAGCAAAGAAAGAAAAAAAGAAAGAAAAGAAAAGAAATGAAGGAAGGAAAAAAGAGGGCTGGGGATATAGCTGAGTGGGAGAGTCCTCATTCACTCATGAGCCCAAACACCTACTAAAAGAAAAGCAGAAAGGACTAGAATCAGTGATCTAACTTTTTATCTTGAACTAGAAAAAGTAAAAGTTATAACCAAGCAAGCAAATAGAAGTAAAGAGCAGAAATAAAATAAAATCAGTAAGAGAAAAATCAGTGAATCCAAAAGCAGGTTTTCTGACATGATTGATAAACTTCTAGTTAGACAGAAAAAAAAAAAAAAGACCAATATAATCTGCAGACATTTAAAGAATAAAGGAACATTTGAAGAAATTCTATGTCTACAAACTTATGATCTTATATGAAGGAGGCTAATTCCTTGCAAGGTAAAATCTACTAAAGCCACTGAAAGAAATCAGACCTAAATAGAGAAATACAGTGTACAGGTATGGGTCTAATCAACAAAAACATACATAAACAGGTATGGGTCAAGTTAATCTAACATATATAAACAGTGTGTTCATGTATAATCCTAATCAAAATTCCAGAAAGTTGATTCTAAACCTTACAGATAGAGCTGGGGTTTTTAGCTCAGTGGTAGAGTGTATGCTTAGACATATGACAGGCCCAGGGTTCAATCCCTAGTATCATAAAAAACCAAAACCAAAAAACCCATGTAAAGTCAATGGCACTAGAAGAACTACAAATTAGAAAAGTGGTTTTTTTTGTTTTTTTTTGAGACAGGGTCTTGCTTTGTTTAGGCTGCCCTTGAGCTCTGTGGTATACACTGATGGACAGACACACAGATCAAGAGAACAAAAGAGAGGACCAGAAATAAACCTAGTCAAATATGATAAACTGTTTTTTGACAAAAGCACAAAGGTTAGTCTTTCCAAAAGAGGGCAAAGGAAAAAAAAAGAAAATCGACATTCATATGTTTAAAAAAAAAAAAAAAAAAAAAAATTGACCCATACCCTATACAAAAGTTAACTCAAAATGGGTCACAGATCTTTCTTTAAAATTCTTTTTCTTCTTTGAAATGAGATCTCACTATGCTGTCTAGGTTGGTCTTGAACTTCTGGGCTCAAATGATCCTTGTACCTCAGCCTTCAAGTGCTGGGACTACAGGTGTACCTCACAGTATTCAGTTGGATCATAGATCTAAATGTAAAGAGCACAATCATAAAACGTGAGTATAAAAACTCCAGAGAGAGCTGCATATTGTAGCTCAGTGATGGAGCACTTGCCTAACATGCCAAGTCATGGGTTCATTCCCTACTACCTCAAACAACAACAACAAACAAAATAAAACAAAACATCTTGGGGAAAAACAAATCTTTGTGAACTTCAGTTAGACAGAGCTGTCAGATATAATACCAAAAGCAAAATCCATACTAGAAAAGTGATAAATTCAACCTCTTCAAAATTAAAACCTTTTATTCTATAAAAGATAGTTAAAAGAATGTCAAACAAGATTTAAGCTGGGAGAAAATATTTACAAATCATGTAACTGACAAAAGGCTTAACACATAAAGAACTCTGACAATGCAAAAGCAGTGTGATTAATCAGGAAATCCAGACTCAAAATCCTATGTATTATGATTTCCTTTATATGAGCCTGGAAAAAGCAAAACTGAACAATAGATTAGCATTTATTTGCCAGGGTAAATATATACGCATTATAATTAACACGTATATATTTACCCTGGCAAATAAATTATAAAGGAACAACATGAGAATTTTTTTAATGGCTGTGGAATCATTATGTATCTTGATCATGGTAACAGTTACATGTCTATTCAGTGTGAAAACTCATAGAACAGTAAACCAAAGATTGGATTTTACTATATGATAAACTGAAAATGTATGTTTAAGAAAATGAACAGTAAAAAACAATAAAAATAATAATGAATAGTAACTAAGTAAATTTGACTTACCAATACATCAGAGAGCATTTTATTCTATACAAAAAGGCTGTATTATTTCTCAGTTTAAGAGTTAAGACAAACTCCAGAAAAGCAATTTACCTGTGTTGGGACTGTAGTTTTTCCAGTGGCTC
>RJWM01009106.1:0-70813 GCA_004363535.1 Dasyprocta punctata
CCTTACACAGCATTTGAAAGGCACTTTTGCAACTCCTCCAGCTTCCAAATCTTTCTTTTACCTTGTTATTTTTAGAATTTCCATAGTTTGAGTTAAGCAATTGTGATTCTTGGAACTCACTTTTAGCATATACATTTTTCAAGACAGAATGACAAAAATTAAGCCATACTTGTCTGTTAGCAGAGGGTGAAAATCAGTCTACCAGATATTAGACAAGCAACTGTCTAGGAAGGTAATGAGCATAACAGAAAAAATGAGTTGGAACATGTTTTTGTTACTATTCTCTCGCTGCTGAGACAAAATACCGGACACCCCAAATTAAGGAAGGAAAGGTTTATTTACTTCGCAGATGAGAAGGGGAGAGGAGTTGGTTTTTCATGCCATTTTAAAGTCCATGCAATAGGTTTAATGTTATAACTCCCTCAAGTTCATGTGATAAAATTCTTATCCTTAAATTTATAGTATTAGGAGCTTTGGGGAATGATTTGGTCCTGAGGCTAAAGACTCATGAATAAAATTAGTGCACTTTATAAAAGTTACCAGAGATTTCCTCAGATCTTTCCACCATATGAGAACACACTCTTAAGTTGGCTGTCTACTAAGAAGCAGACCTGATGGGATACTGAATTTTCTGGTTCCTTGATTGTGAACTTCCCAGCCTCCAGAATTATGAGATAAATTACTGTTGTTTGTATGTTGTGTGATCAGTGGTATTCTGTTAGGGCAACCCAAACAAACTGAGACAACCCAGTAGAGAGCAAAATAATATTGGTGGCTTATAAGCAATATATATTTAATACATTATTTTCATATATTCATATGGTTATGTAACAATGATTCTCTATGTAAGTGTGTGTGTTTGTGTATGTTTCTGTGTATATGTATATGTAATATGACTTTTAAGTACTATGTGAATATGTGTGAATTTATATAGTGCTATGGAGTACATCATAGAGAATAAAAGAAAAGTACAAGATGGCTATCACTTGCATGTGATTTGCAATAAAAATGATGAGAAAATGTAGCATACATAAATCCAGAGAAAGGTTGGTGTAAACAAAAATCAACTTCAGTGTGTATTGAAGTTGATCTGGGTATTGAAGAATGGCAAAAACTTAGACTGCATGAAGACACATTTTAAAGGAAGAGATTGAGAACAGCATAATTCAAAACAATTTAGGGTATGTATAGACAAAGAAGAATGAAATAACAGAAGTTAAGGGATAAACAGAATTGAGAGAAACAGATTGAACCCATAGTGTGGAGCCAGATATGAGAGCCTTGAGAAATAACGGCAATATTTTTATATACCCAGAAATACTGGATAACCTCATAAAATGAATGTAAGATTCCCAGCATTTTTGGGAACAGTGGTGTCTGGCAAAGCATTGACAATGATAGGAATCACTGGCCACACATATCCTAAGAAATAAGTAACAGCAAAGATGGTTTTTGTTTTCCCACAAATGCATGTCATCACTTGAGATCAAAGCAATCATTTTCAAGAGATAAAAAAGAACTATAGAAAAGAGTAATTGCATATTTGGCAACAAAATAGTTTACTTTTTTTCTGCTTTTGCATTGATTTCCAAGTACAGTTGGCTATTGCAAATTACAAACATATCTGGGCATTTCATAAACATCCCATGATTCCAGGGCAGCTCAGAGCCAAATGCAGAGTCCAAAGTCTGGCAAATAAACTACAAAGTCACCTCTTGGTACAGCTGAATGAGAACCTAAATCTACTTTCTTTTCTTTTATCCCCTCGGACCTGATGCTCCTACATTGTGGAAACCCTCCCTCAAATTAGATGAAGTCAGCATTCAATCTTGCCCACTTTAGGCAGCTGGGAGCCAGGCTTTCCCTTTGAGTTCCACAGGAAGAAAGTTGTAGAGTAAATGAGAAAATGGTTTTAATGAAGTTGAACATGAGTCCTTTCCAGCCCCTGTTCGCTCAAGGAAAGGCAAACCTATCTGTAGCTCTCAGTATCTGTTGAGAGGTCAGAAGCATTAGCTAGAATGAAAAAAGGTGCCTATACATGCAGTTGAATGACCATCAGAATTAATTTGGCTTTACCATCAACAACAGAGAGCTTTGTAATTTTTTTGTGTTTTTGTTTTTTGCCCTGGTGTTTTGATTTAGTAATGGAGTTAATTTAAAGTAAGTAGGGATAGAACTGAATTCATTTTTTATTATCTGATCAGTTATTACAGATAGATAGCAAGCATTAAAAATATCACACAAGGCACAGATGAGAAATTGAGGAAATGAGGTTGCCTTTTATCCAGGGCAAATTCTGTATCATGGTAAGAATTTTAAACATGTCAGAATTTGATGAAAAACATTTATATTCTATTACTTGGTTTGATTAAACACTCAAGATTATTATGGCAGGAATTTAGGAGAGAAAAGTAGGAAATACTTTAATGTGATATGGGATTTGTGAGTACACGAGGGAGGTATGTGGATGTGAGTCTAAGTTTTCTCAAAGCATTGAAGTTCTTACACATTTTTGATTAATCTTACCCATTATGTGCTGTGTTATTTTTCATGAAGAGCACAGATCAATTTGTTTCTTATTTAGCATTCAACAAATACTCATTGAGCAATAGGCACTGTATGATTTTGAGGAAGTTGCATAACTTGGCATCTTTGAGAAGTTTCTGTTGATTTTATTTGGTAGAATACTGCAGAAATGAATGACTTTGTGGGCAGACATAACACCAGATGTTTCAGTTCCTGGTATACTATTTAGACTTTTGTCACAGCTTACTAGGCTGATATAGAGCATCACAGCCTTATTGGTTTAAACCTTTGATACTTCGTTTTAGGTTTATTGATAACCAAATAACTAGTGATATATCAATGATAGAATGAGAGATGGTGATTATGCTAGTAGGGAAAGAACGTGACAGGAAAACATGATTGAAGTATGAAAGACTGGGAAGACAAATAAATCCAAGTGTATGTAAACAAGAAGAAAAATACTAGTGTTATAATCAGAAACACATAAAGTAACTAATACTAAAAGATGAAGAGGAGACAGAGAAAATGAGAGATGCAAAAGTGTACAAATTGAAATGCCTATTTTCATTAATTTTATATCATTGTTATGTTGATTATGTCACAATCTCACCTTAGCAAAAACCTCTCCCTGATCAACCAACCCTGTGTGGATCCACACAAATCATAAAATGCTTAATATTTACACAAAGCCCTACCACTGCCCTAAAGATAAGACAAGCAAAAACAGCTCCAGGGTACAACAGCAAGACCAATTCCTTTTTCCACTTAGGACATAATGATCTTTCCTAAGGGTTTACCTTATCGTACACAGACAGACAGAACCAATTTTCCCTACAAATTAAGCTCTCGTTTCTTGAAGTAAGATGAAGGAAATGCAACTCAGTTCTGGGTTGCTGAAAATATGAATATGAACATGTATTAATGCAATTTCAAATTGCAGGGACATATCTGGAGCAAATGTCTTGGGGGCAAAACCTCCAGACACTACCTAGAGAGCCAAATTCATTGTCAGGGAGGACTTGCTGGAACTATCTACACCAAGGCTTAGTTCTCAACAAAGTGAAAGCAAACTTCTATCTCTGAATTACAGACTTACCTACAAGGGGATTCTGACATGAAATCAAGGATGGTACCACTAAAGATACAAGGGAGCAATTTAAATATAAGGCTGTTAAATTTTATTGAAAACATAGACAAAACTTTATCATTTAATAGAAAACTGAAAGATGGCTCAGGATTCAGTACATGCAGTTTTATCAATTCCACATTCTGTGAGAATGCTCAAGCTGCTTTAGTTTCTACCAAGTGCACTGTCTCTGGTATTCTGAGTAAGATCTTACTGCCTGGCATGTAGTTGTCCTCCTGTCTCAGTTTTCATTACTCTCCCAAAACTGCGGCATACACAGAAGAATTCTGGACTAAAATCATATCTTGAAGCAAGTGGACAAAGCTAGGCATAATCTAAAATTTCCTTTTATTGTGATGCAGAATTTCTCCTTGTATTTGGAATGTCCTTGAATTTGTGCCAAGTGAAGCATTTCTCTTATTACTGTATCTCTCTAGAGATAAAGACAAACCACACACTGCTACATTATTTGCTGGATTTTCAAGGAAGAGTATCACTCTCACCTCTCCTAGTGAAACATCTGGAAGGAGAATTAGGATCATGCTTAGATGGTGTGAAAATTGGTCTGCAGCACTTCTGTGCATTAGCAAATCCTGTCTAAAAAGAATTTTCCTACCACAACCCTACAGTGCTGCAGCTCTGGGATCCTAACAGTACTATTTCAAAGTAAGGGGATTTTTTTTTATTGTTGTGATTTAGAGACAATCAAATGTGACATTGTCTCCTTTCCTAACATCCAAAAACAGGGACAAGACCTCAAAGTGGTTTCACTTTGCTTTGAATATAACTTGGCTTCCACATCTCAACAGACAGTGATAGGAGACAGCTGTAATATGAAGTTTACACTGGCTTCAATTTTCAATAAATGGACAACAATGAAAGACAGATTCATGTGCCTTGGTGTCACAGAGGTTATAACCATTCCTAAAATATACATGTGCAACTAATTTTTATTTTCGTTTCTTAGGCCGGGGTCATAGCTTTTTTGGTTATTAGTGTAATAAACATTGTTGAATAATTGCTATGTTCCAAAAATGAGAATGGATACTGAGAATATGAAGATGAATATTAATTCAAGGACCTCATCTCATACACTTAATAGGGACTATAACTGCACTCACCCATAAATCCACACTAGCATGGGAAAAAGGTGAGGACGAAGCAAGCATAAGGCATAGAAGAAGAGTGTGTGGGTCTGGATGGATGACTGACACAGGAGGCTGTAGGTTCACTCACACACTCATCATTCTCTAAATGATTCCCATGAACTATAATTATCTCAATACTTAATTACAAATAAAGATGTATCATTACAACACAGTAAAAGAAGTACTACAATAGGAATGCAGGTGGTTCTCATGCTTGTGTCCCCTTTAAAATTCATAAGTAGGAATCCTAAGCCCCAAGATGAAGGTGTTAAGAGGTGGTGAACATTTGGCGGTCACTGGGTTGAGTCATTATGATTGAAAGGCCCTGGAGAGATAGTCAGTTCCTTTTCCCACTGGAGAATACAGATAGATAGCACCATCTTTGAAAAAGAAAATGGTTCTTTCCAGATCCCCTGTCTGCCAATATCTTGATCTTGTCCTTCTTATTCTTCAGAACTGTGATACAATTCTGGTGTTCTAAGCCACCCAGTTTACAGTATTTTGTTATAACAGCACAAATGGGCTAAGACAAAGGCTTAATAGGTACACCAAGAAAGGTTCAAAAAAGCTCGAGCAATTGTGTTTAATGCATGTTTTGTATGAAATCAGCTAACTGTAAGATTATAAAATTCTCAGAGGAGAAGCATGTATTCATTCAATAAATACTTACTAAGTATCCATTTTTGTAATGGATACTTCCAAGGTACTGGGAGTACAAAAGTCAATGTCAGATACCTTAGTTCTCAGGAAGTTCACAATGTAATGAAGAGAGGCAAGTAATACATTTAAAAATTAGAATAATTTCTGAATGAGACAAAGCAATAAAATAACAAAAATATGTATTATAGAAAGTAACTGAGGCAATGTCAGCTGTTCAGATAGGACTGTCAAGAAAGGGCCATTCACAGAAATGATAATGTGATATTTGGTATTTATTCTTTAATTAACAAATTGTCTGCAGGAGTTTCCTCCAGGGACTGCAAGTTTTGCTTTTAATTCATGTATTAAAATTGATTGTAATGCATCATTTGGTGACTATCCTTGTGATACTAGTGAATGAGTTTCCTCAGTATGTCTGGGAATTGTCGTATTTGCAAAAATATTTGAGGAACATGATGGTAAACCACAGGAGGATTTTGGATACTTCCTCAAGCAGATTTTAAGACGTAACCTATAAGAAAATTGAGAAATAGGTAGATTATAGAATCAAGCCCAGTAAATAGCCTACAAAGGAAGATAACATTAAGAAGTTAAAAGTTTTGGGCTCCAGAGCATGTGCATGCTGAGAATGTGGGGATTAAGGAGGCACGGAACAGCAATCCTAATATGAGGCCATACAGTAAATTTGAGGAGAGCTTCCTCTTCATGTCTGTATGTGTCAGCCATGTAATGTGGATGAATTACTGCTTGCCCCATCAGTACCACGAATCAAGAACACCAATGATAGGGATCCTGACCAAGAATAAAGTGAAAGCAAAATCAACACGGACCAAGAGTTGAGTAAATCAATTGTTAAGGTGATCAACCTCTGTATTACAGAACTAGATAACACGAAAGCATGGTGGGCCCTCAAGAAATTTCAGTGCCTACTATGAAGTACTTGGTGATTTTGTGGGTCAAAGTTTGCCTGAGGTGAGCAAAAAGCTGTGAATGGTTCAGAATGCAGCGCTGTAAGCTCTTTGCCCTGAGAACATTTCCCTCACAAAACTCATTTAGAGTGAGACAAGCTAACGCCTAGACTATTTTTTTTTTACAGTTTCACAACTACCTGAGAGTTGTGAAGAGTAATGACATTTGACAGTCTTTGAAGAGGAATATGAGTGAGAACTAATTAGAAGAATTGGGTGTAAAAATATAATTTTAATGCAAGGATTTTAGAAGATAAGTATGTGCATGAATTAACTATAGCTAAGCATATTTATAAGATCTTCCAAATTCTTCCAGAAAATGACAGAATATCAATACATGAAAAGAATAAAACAAAGTAAGATAGGTAGAGGTAGAATGGAAGTGAGAATATGTATGTAATTGGAATTATATAGGGAGAAAAAATACAATAGGAAAATATTGGAAAAAATAATAGCTATCATTTTCCAGAATTAAATGACGATTCTTAAAAGCACTAAATAAGTAGATCTAGGGAAATTAATAAAAAAAAACTTTGACACATCATAGTGAATTTTGGACATGACGAGAACAAACAGAAAATTGTAAGATTTTTGGCAGAGAAAAATAATTACCCAACAGAGTAAGAATCATGTTGTATCAGTTAACTACTGTTTCATAATGGCATATAACAAACAAGTACAAAAATCTGAGTATTATATGTCAAGAAGCACTTACTTATGAATTTTAGTTTGGCTGGAGATTGGTCCATCTAAGCTGGGTTCAGTTGGCTGATTATAAGAAGTTATATTTGTTTCTTATTGTAAGTTGGTTTTTGACCTACTTTGCATTTATTCATTCTGTGTTCTGAAGTGAAGTGGCAGCAGCAATCATAGTAAAATTCTATTTCTGATGGCAGAAGAATTGCAAAAAGGGAAGTGGTAACTCTAGAAGTCTCATAAGTCAAATCCCAGTTTTCTACTCCATATTCCATTTATGGAGTCAGTCATGTAGACAGAAACAAATTGAAGAGACTGTGGAGTCCACAGTGACTTTTTTGTGAATAAATGCACAGTAACACTTGAGGGACATGGACAGAGAAAAGCTAACAGTTAGGGCCAGAGTTTCAGTTTACCACTGACATTGCTACTGAATTTCTCAAAAAACCAGATTTCAGGAGACAACAAAAAGTTATATTCAAAACGTGAAGAGTAGTGAGTGTAAAACCTAGAAAGTTATATCAGAACAATCTAAAACTGACAGGCAGAAATTAAAGATGTTATTAGGAACAAAGAATTCATAAATTGAATATACATGCGACCTCTTGTCTTCAAAGAAGTAAAGCAAGAGAAGAACTGAACTCAGGATAACTCTGAGAGACACAGGGCATATTGGGTGAGTTAATACATCTGCATATTTTATTATTGTCTAAGTCAGAATCAAATATGAAAAGTGTTTATCATCTACAATTAAAGGAGTTGTGTGATTTATTTCTCTCTGGTAATGGAAATAGTTGATAGCCACAATCTACAATATGAAAGTCACTAATAATATGGAGCAATCACTTTAAATGTGCCTGATGATAACTAGGAACTACATATTAAATTTTATTTAACTAGCTAAGACAATTTAAATATTCACACATGGATACTAGCAGTGTTTTTAGACAGAAGACAGTTTGTATGGGAATGAAAGATTCTGTAACCATTGCCAAGACAGTAGAAGTGAGAACATGCTAAAATGCCGGTTTTAGTGCAGGGAATAATGTAAGCAGTGATACATTTAATACCTGAGACATGAATAAAAATGAATAGAACACTAACACATAAAAATTAATAAGTAACCAAGAATGTAAAATAATTAACAACAACAACAACAACAACAACAAAATCCAGAGGGGAAAATCTTCAAGAGGATGAAAGAAAGAGAAAAATAGAAGTCAACTAAGTATGACGATTAGAAAATATAATTATAGAGATCCCATTCAACCCAGTTATCCCTCTTCTGGGCATTTTCCCAGAAGAATTGAAAACATCATACCACAGTGATATCTGTGCACCCATGTTTATAGCAACCCAATTTGTAATAGCCAGATCTTGGAAACAGCCCAAGTGCCCATCAATCAAGGAATGGATAAAAAAGATGTGGTATTTTTATACAATGGAGTACTAATCAACTATTAAGAAAGATTGCATTGAGACTTTTGTAAGTAAATGGTCACGACTTGAGACCATACTCATAAGTGAGATAAATCAAACCCACATGTGTAAATACCGTACTGTCACCCTAGTGTAAGAAACGGAAAAGTATATATGATCCAAAATCTATAATAAATACTACGTAAGGGTAAAAAACAGTTCAAAGAGCAAAAGTAATTGGGAAGGGAAAAGGTGGAAAGAGAAAAGGAAAGAGGAAAAGATATAAACCTGTATATATGTATATGTAAGATAACTAAAATGAACACACTGCTGAATGTATTCATTATTGAGAAAGAACAATTAATACTCATATGATTAGATCAATTTTACATGTCCATATCTGTTAATGTAAATAACCACTTTAAAGATAACGATACACAATATTGCAACCATTGTCAAGTTTCTATCATCCGGTTTTGTAAACCTGCAATGTTACTGTTGTGTATTTACTCTAGTCATTTGTTTGTCTCTTTTGCTTATTGTCTTTGTTATATGTCTTTTTTCTTTTTTTTCTTAGCTTAAATAAAAAAAATTAAAAAAAAGAAAATATAATTAAAGATGCAGACATACATTTGATTATAATAGTTATTATAATAATTTTACAGGGAAATATGAAATAAAAATTCAGATTGGATTAAAAATAAACACCGTGTGGTCCTCAGAACAAAAGAAAATATAAATGCTGACAAAAAGAGGGTGTGAAAAATTTAACAGTACTGTAGTCTCATCACTCAAGTGAATCTATTTTTTTTTTGGCTCTTGTATGCAAGACAGACACATTACCACTGAACTATAATCTCACCACTCTAAGACTTTAATACAAAATGTTGTGAGGAAATACTTTATCACTAACCCTAATAAAGAAACACTCCAGATATTTTGAGACTTCAGTGAATATTTGTCATTTTTTCTAATCTTTTAACTCCTGAATTCTCCTCCTAAGTTTAACTAACCTTTCACTGTAAGACACGAAGCCACTTAAAATAGAAGTATAAATTCCAGTGTTTCCTTGCATTCTGTAGACCTGTAACCCTATTCTGGCCTTGGAGAAGGCAGGAATGCACTAGAGAGCTTGAGCGATTCATGCTGCCATGGGTAGCAGAGGTCACACCAGGGTGGGAGATAATAATGGCAGTACTTACTGTGGCAACTTCCACTCTGTGCATTGTTGACTGAATCAGCAATATGAGCATTAAGTCATGTTTAAAAATACAAGGATGTTTGGGGAAATTTTTCTTGGCTCTTTATCCTCAAACCTGGCAATGTGACTTTGCCTTTCCCTTTAATGTATTGTGACATCTCCACATTAATATTCTGTGAAGTAGCCAGTGTTATTTTTAATAAAGTATTTTTGTGCTTATACTGATCAAAGATTGGCATTTGTTTCTTGCAACCAGCAACTCTATCAAATATAAGTGATTAACAATAATCATACCAGAGAACACATTTTCTTTCCATATTTCAAGAGGAAGATGTGAACTGTCGTACCCTACGTGTGAGAGAGGTACCTGTATTTTGTCTCTTGTGTCTGGGTAAGATGCCATGGACTTGATGACAAATACACTTACTGTTCTACCAACAGCCATTTTCGAAAAATACTAATATTCTCAGTTCAGAGCTATGTGTACTGTGGAAGGTTTAAAATTTATACAGGCCTCGTTTCTGTAGATAGTAGCAAATGTTTAGCTTGGAGAAAGCCAATTTATAACTTTAAAAAATTCTGCTTGTCCCAACAAAGGTACTTTGATAAACACATCTGCAACTCTTTCATAATCAATGGAAAAACAATGACATTTATGCTGCATTTCTTGATTACACACTAAAGCTTAGTAACGATAAGTATCCTGAGTCAAGCAGTGATGTCTCGTCATCATTCGGTACTTTTAAAACCTACCTTTTTCGTTTGGAAGGAGTAAGAGCACCATCTCAAGAAGCTGGTCATAGAAAATTGATGAAGATTAAGTAGCTGCTCTTTTCGCTGTTTAATAAAGAGAAGAGTTGTATAAATTGCTTTATGTTAACAAGCTTCCTTAATCTGAAAACACACACACACACTCACACAAAGAAAGGAAGGAGGATTTGATTTGATTGACTAGCGGCTATACTTACTGTTTCTGCTACCACTGTACACCTACACTGAACAGTGATAAAATATGATCCAAAGGTGTGAAAAAATAGTTACTCCTATGCAGCATTAGTGGAAAAGTCAAGTTTTTCAGACAATCTTGAATACAGTTATTGTTTGTTAATTTAGGATGTTTTATACCAACAATTTCTTCCCTATAAATTTATCTTACAAAAACTGTAAAACGGGTGCAAAAAAGATAAGAATGTTCATGATAACACTAGCATTGGTAAGAATGAAAAGGCCAAATTTTGACTAATTACATATTCTTATAGACCTCCATAACATAATATTACAAGCTCTTACCTATAAATAGACCGCCAATGGTGCAGAGCACTTCAGAGAGGGAAGTTGTAAAGCATCAGAAGAGACATTATCATTGTTTGGGGTAGGGTTAGTTTAACTTAACATTTATAGTAGCCGAAAGTTGGAAAGAACTCAAATATCCACTTGCTGATAAAAAGATAATATTATTTGGTAGTAAAAATAGCTAAGAACTACACAGCATGCTTCAACATGTACAAACATTGAAAACATGCTGCAGTGGGGAAAATTTGTTACCAAAAATCACATATTATATGAGCTCATTTCTGTATGTTCAGAACAGGCAGCTTTCTAGGGACAGAATACATTAGTGGTTGCTTGAAGAGGGACAGGAAAATAACGAGATTGTGACTTTGTGAATAAACTTTAAACCTCCAAGCTGTACACATTAAAAGGAGACATTTGTGGTGTGTGAATTATATCTCAGTAAAGCTGCAGAAAAAGGAGAAAGAGGAGGAGGCCAGGAGGAAGAGGGACAGGAGCGGCCACAGTGATGTTAGTTTTTATAATGGAAAATTGTGATTCTTCACCCAATTTCTGCATCCCAGTCCATTTGTAGGCCCACAGTCTATTGATTGAGAGGGAAACCAGGTTCTGTAGAGGATCTTTCAAAGCCTCAGTAACATTCTACTGATTTTTCTTCAGAGGGTGTTTTAGCAATTTCCTAGATAACTGTCCTCCAGGGAAAGAAAACTACCCAGGTCTTTCATAGTTAGGTATGAGACTATGTTAATACTGATATGCAAAATAATACCCAAACGACATTGTGGTATTACAGACAAACTGGAGTCTGATATAGGCCATGTGACAAATGATGTTTAGTCCTTCTCCTGTCAAAACATTAATGTTATTTTACATTTAGTGACAGCATGTGAGAAGCTTGAAATCATCCAGTGTGTGTGTATTTATACCACTGAATCTGTACTTTCTTCCCCTCGCCTGCTTCCTTTCCTCCTCCCTCTGGTCCACTCCATTCAGTTGTTTTGATTCCTGATTCCTAGCGTCTGCCCTTCAGGCTCTTCCTGCTCTCTCTGCTTCTTAGATGCCATGATTTGAGCAGCTATTCTCTGCTATGCCCTTCCACCATGATGTTTCTGACTTGGAACTAGTTGATCATGGGCTGAAACCGCTGAAAACAAGAGTCAGAAATAAACCTGTCCTCTCCTCATTTAACTTGTGTCAGGTATTTTGTCCCAACAGTGGGAAAGCTGGTGAATACATCATCACATCATATAGAAATCTCTTCCTTAAAGTCACAGGCAGTTGACATTTATAAGGCAGAGACAACCACAGACATTCACATCCTTTCCCCAGAGCTGTATTCTGTCTTCTGCTCTCTATAATCATACTCTTCATGGTTCTGACATTCCATTCAACATGTAATGCTGCTTAGAGCACCTGAGGAAGTAATAGTAAGCAACCACATGGTTAAGTAAGACAAATATATGACAGGGAGTAGGTGATAAAACAAATATTGAAGACCGTGCTACTTTGTTAGTATGTACTGAAGGGCAGTGCTCTGAAGCATATTGGGACATCTCCTTTAGGATAGGGGTAGATTATTGATCTGCAATTCATACTATGATTGCTATCACTATGTAAGTGGCAAAAGACTTCTGTTATTGGAAGAAACATGTACTGCACTTGGAACTATTGATATGGCTCATTTATTAGCGACAGGAAAAGCTAACAGTTCTAAATAAGAGAATGCTCTGCATTAGATTGGGTTTTTGTATAATCATTGATACTCCTTAGACTCAATGGCCTAGTAGATTTTTTGTTGGTTCTATAATGATGCTGTTTGAAGTATCAGGAGACTTCAATATGATCATGTGCCATACCACGAATACCTTGGAATCTAGAGTAAAGTTATTACTCCTCATCAAGTAAAAACTACCTATTGGAAAACACATCTCCTGGTTTCTTTTAGACCTTATCAGTCAGTAAGTGCCTGACCACGAAGTCAAAATGATTTTGTGAGCTCCCATCATGGAGTAGATATCACCAGATAAATTGCATGGGAAGACTAGCAATTTATTGAGCAATTAAAGTGTTACATTTAGCATTAAACTCAAGAAGGACTGAAAGACACGAGTAAATTACATGAACAGCCTAGACTCCCAGTTATTCTTCTCTTGGCTGTAGGATGCCATCCTCTAAAATTACACTGATAACCTTCTGGGAGCTTCCTTATGTTTGGATATGGAGGAAAAAAGAACTCAGACTGCTTTCACAAACAAGTTGCTGTCATATGTTTGTATTAGGAAAAAATTACTGCTGTTCTACTACAGTCTCACTCAGGAAGTGGTTTTTTCTGTAGTAAGAGATGTAAAGAGTATGGTTAGTCAAACATTTTGTATGGGGAAACATATGGTATGAGATAAGAATAAACATTAGATCATGGAAAGTAGCAGTTGCTTAGTTGTTGGAGCACAGACCTGGGAAGAAAATGATAGAGTGGTTTGGGGGAAAATGTGAAAGAATGTAGGTGAAAAGTAGAAATTATGTGAATCATTTTTGCCTCCAGGAGTGCCCATGAGAAAATATTCACTATGGAGAGGGTCTTTCAGCACCATCGAACAAGGTGACCTATCCTTTGCATGTTACCTAATTTGTCTCTAGACACTTCAGTGTTTTCCCAGTTGGCCATAACCAGCTCAGAGTGGCTATTTAAATATGAAGGTAGGCCATGGTAGAAGAGTTGCTTATTAATGAGATATTTTAGTCAATCTTCTAGTCTCTGGGACAAAATATGAAACATTCACAACTTACAGACAGGAAGGCATTGTAGAGGGGCCTGAGTAGAGGAAACTTGTTTGCCTCATAGCTTTCTAGAAACAGAAAGGAGCCAAGAAATGAGATACATCGTCCAGCTCATGCCCACAGTAACCAGCCTCTTCTGACCAGATGCCAACACCTAACAGCAAGTCAGCTGTAAACCCTCATATTTCAATCATATTTCAAACACATGAGGCTTGGGGGCTATCTTAAATCTAAACCATAACATGAGGCAAATTTGCATACTGCATTTTCTGAGTGCCAGATTGCCAGCGGCAGAGAGCAGTGCACCAACAGATGACACCATTTCTAGCCATGAGAAGCTAGTTACTTAACTACCTTAATAGAAGGAATAGCTAAGGACTATTACCTAAGGAGTAGCATTTGACCCTCAAAAACTCTAGGACCAGAGAAATGGTATTCAGACTATTTTATGTGAATTGCATAGGAACTTTGAGTTTGGGGATCTGAGGTTCTTAATGCTGTAACCCTTGCTGCAACCAGATCACTGGGACTTCTCTGTGTATATGTTGGTTAATTAGCATAAAGTTTTGTTTGATTGCAAGTTTCTGGTCATATCAGAAGATCTAGTAATTTCATAATTAAAAATAGTATTTCTCATAAACACTGAGTGTAACTTAGATTAGATATATTCTTGAAAATAAAGGAAAACAATGTTGTCTGTCCTAGATCAAATAACATTGAATCCCTGCCAGGCAAGTGGAAAACTAGATGACAACGTTTAGGGAATACAAAGATAGAGAAGCAGGAAAAATTGTGAAGAACCTGGAGTGGTTTTCTGGCACTCATCAGTGTTGCTGCAGTGAATTAGCACTAACTAGTAGTCAGTGATTTTCAAAATGCCATTGGCTTTGTACAAATTAGGCAGCAAACAATCTGAATTCTCACTAGCTAAAATTCCAGAAGTGCTATACTGGTTCACACCTTTTGGAAGCAAGACCTTGTCTCCATTATTTCAGTTCTCATCTTGACTCAGGATCGAAGATCCATCTTCTACTATTTAATTAGAAGAATTCAGGTCACTCTTGGTTCCATAATTGAAAGAAGTGCAGGGAGTGTGTAACCAGGATCTTCTGTAGCAACAGAAAAGAGACAATCTGTACATAGAAAGAATTTGAGATGCTAAGGATTCTGAATAGCCAAGATGACAAATGTTCACAAAGAAAAGGTGGTATTTAGCACCTGTGTTGTTTTTCTCCTGTGTATTTTGATAATTTAATTATGTTATTTCTCTACAGTACAAAAGATTAATTCTGAGGTGTCAGAATATATGCAAGACATGAGGTTTTAGATGCTAATACTTATTTGTACGGATTTATTCAATGTTATTTCAATGAGCAATCAAACATTAAAATTTAATAAGACAAGGTTCAGAAATACAGGTGGAAGATAGTAGTTAGCCTGTCTATTTCAGGAGATAAGGACGCCCTCTAATTTAAGTAAAGAAATGAGATTCCATGGGGAGGTCTACATATTTGTAAGTGTAGATGACATATGTAGAAATTTCAATAGAATTTTGCATATGTGCATTTTTCATATACAGAGAATAAACTTCTGTCTTTCTGTAGTAAAATAATATTTTCATTTCATTTCCATTGTAATAAAGGGTTGATGTGCTCATTGTCTGACTCTTTTGCTCACAATGGAAATTTTGGCTAATTCTGTTAGGCTCCTACCGATCTCTGGGGTAAGGACAGCCTCCTCAGAGGCCCAAAGTGATCCTCAATACTCAAGCCATCAGGCAAGCTGCAGCTAAAGTGACGAAACAAATATATTCTCAGATCAAAAACCAATGACCAGACACCATGGGGGATGTAAAAACAGCTAATTTACAAGGTACAGATGGAGAATTAGCTTGGGGTCATAGAACTAAGAATTAACAGCAGAATAAAAATGGAATTTAAAAGAAGCAGGCAGTGAATAGGGCAAGTCTTGGAAATTTACCTGCAGCTCACTTTTAAGGGTCAGGACATTCATCACACTTAGGCCTGTTGGCTATGTGTAAAGGTCAGGATAAAAGGAAATGAATCTATTCATTTTTTTTTTACTGTTCCTTCAAATGCTTGAGCTACCAGGATCAGATTAGAAGCAAAGGTTCACAAATAAAATGTCTAAATATTTTAAAACTGCACATTAAACTATTCAACTCTTAAGTGTGTTCTATCTGCATATTGAACAGCACACTTTTGTAATAATCACTGAAGAAGATTTATTGGAAGCTATGGTTTTATAAGGAATATAGGCAAGATATGAATTCTAATTGAACTTAATTTGTCATGTGCATAATGGTACTCTTAAAACTGCAACGTTAAGTGAGCAAAAATTATAATTTATAAATTCCTATATACTTATACCAGTTTTTTGCCTGATCATGGTTCTATAATAGATACTTTTTTCACTCTTTAAATTATACATGTTAGTAGTACATAATGCTTACATTTTTTGTGGGGAATTGGTACAGGTACATAATACATTTTAATTTCCTTTTTTATTCCTTATTCTTTCCTTTTCTATCCCCCTATTCATCTCTTGAGCCCTTTCTTTTTTTTTTTCCTACATGTTTGCAGTACATAATGTCTACATTCCTTGTGTGGAGTTGATACATGCATGTAACACATTTTAATTTCTTTCCCTTTTTCATGCACTTTCCTCACATTTCGGTTTATTGATTCACTGAGATACTTATATTTTTTGATAGTGATGGTATGAAGGATCAATAAATAAAATGTTATTATACTCAAAGTGTATAAACTTTGAATAAAATATACCAAATCATGAAGTGAATTAAAATGATATAATGATTATTCCTGCTTGTGAGGAAAGTTAATTTCTTCACAAGTATTTAAATTTGTCTACTAAATATGAAAGTAAAATGTAATTTGTAATTAATGAGTATCAATAATGAAGTTAATTTAAATAAATCTAAATTAGGACTTTCCTGGAAATTTTATGAATTCTTACTGGGTGTTTTTTAATGAAAATGTGAATGTCAATTCTGATTCTTCATATGCGATATCATTGTTAATGTAAAGAATTGGTATTAGGCTGTGTGTTATGCATATATTTACATATATACAAGTTCAAGAGTAACATTCATTAATACTGAAAATGTTTCTAAGCTGTCTTGTACAACCATTGCAAAGATTCTGTTATCCCACAAGTATCTTTGGGATTGTGAGTAGGAATATAAAGAAAAGGGAGAAAATGATTGGTTAATAAGCATACTGGGAAATGAAGTTTCATACAAAATAACCTATTACATTTATACCCAGTGAAAAAAAGAATATGAAGTGCATTTATTTCTAGCTCAATGTTTTCTGAAATTAAGATTCTTTCTGTGTCTATCACTTAATGCACAGGGCAAAAAGAAGGATCAGGCAGAAGGGGCAACATTAAGTCCTTAGAGAGGATGCCTTCTTGGTGCACCTGTGGACTTAACTATGAGCTATGACCACAGCCTCAGAAAAAAAAAGCCCCAAATATGGGAAAGACTCTGAAATCCTCCAACCTTAGAGAATTAAGTAAGCATGGGCAATGTATAATAGTAATTAAAAGACTAGACAGAGAAGAGCTCTTCCTGAAGATAACATTTGTTATGGGTAAGACAAAAGGAGCTAGGAAGGCTAAGAGGGTAACAATGTTTGAAGTTGACATTTCTTGCTTAGAGTCAGATTTAATTATATTTATTAAAAAGTGGAAGTGAGCCTGCTTATATACTTGAGTTTGTGTAAGGGTCTTATTTTTACAAACTGCACAAATAGTTAAATATAGATAGAATTTGTGTTCGTTCATGTAGATATTTTAGTTACAATGATGTGGTAAAATTAGTGTTCAGTACTGGCTTCAAGAGAATGTTAAATACTCTTTAAGTGTCTGCAGACCCCAAGTATTTGGATGACTGATGACTAGTCAAATTTAAAATTTGGACAGGTGAAAAAAATATGACATGCAATCATAGCAAACTTGCAGCACAAACTCAAGTATTGGGAAAGTATGTTCAGTTTTTTAACTTTTTGGTGTTCAAACATGAATTTGGAATAAATTGAGTTTGACAACCAGAGTATCCCTGTGTTCTGAAAAAGGAGATTAAAGAGATATCCTCTATCCAGGATAGGCAGAACTAATGCAGTCAAAATCAAAGTGACTTCCAAAACTGCTATAAAATTTAATGTAATCCCAATCAAAATAACAATAACATTTCTTACAGATCTTGAGAAAGCAACCCTAGAAATTCATATGGAACCAGAAGAGACTTAGACTAGCAAAAGCAATATGGGCAAGAAGGACAAGGCAGGGGACATCACAATCCTGACCTCAATTTATAATACAAAACTAGTGATGAAGAAGAAGAAGAAGAAGAAGAAGAAGAAGAAGAAGAAGAAGAAGAAGAAGAAGAAGAAGAAGAAGAGGAGGAGAAGGAGGAGGAGGAGGAGGAGGAGGAGAAGGAGGAAGAAGAAGAAGAAGAAGAAGAAGAAGAAGAAGAAGAAGAAGAAGAGGAGGAGGAGGAGGAAGAAGAGGAGGAGGAGGAAGAGGAAGAAGAAGAAGAGGAAGAAGAAGAGGAGGAGGAGGAAGAAGAGGAGGAGAAGGAAGAGGAAGAAGAAGAAGAAGAAGAAGAAGAAGAAGAAGAAGAAGAAGAAGAAGAAGAAGAAGAAGAAGAAAAGAAGAAGAAGATGATGAAGAAGAGGTGTTTTATTGGCAAAAAAAAAAGACTCATGAATCAACAACAACAAAAATTACATGGACCAGAGATACAGCTGAGCAGCACAGCACCTGCCTGGCAAGTGCACGATCCTGGGTTCTTTTACCAGTGCCAAAAACAAAACAATACAAAACAACACAAAACAAAACAAAACAAAACAATGGGCTCACAGATCAATTGAACAGAATAGAACATACAGAAACAACTTCAGGCACACTTAGCAATGTTATTTTTGTCAAAGGGGCCAAATCCCTTTGCTAGAGGAAAGATAGCCTCTTTAACAAGCAGTGCTGGGGAAACTGGCTATCCTATCCATGTGCTGAAGGTTGAATTTAGACCATATCTCTCACCATGCACCTAAACCAAAATCAAAATGGGTCAAAGACATAAACATTAGAACAGAAACACTTAATCTGCTGGAAGACAAAACAGGTTAAACTCTTGAAGTCATGGGTATAGGAAAAGACTTCCTGAATGAAACTCCAATTGCACAAACAATAATACTACTAATCAACAAATGGGATTGCATCAAATTAAAAAGCTTCTGCAAAGCAAGGCAACTACCAAGAGATGGAGACAACCTACAGAATGGGAAAAAAATTTTCCCATTTATTTCTCAAAGGACTAAAATTTACAATATATAAAGAACTCAAAAAATTAGACTCCCCCTCCCCCATGTTTAAACAGCCAGTTAAAAAAATTGGCATCTGAAATGAATAGATCCTTCTCAGACAAAGAAACACGAACTCTCAATAAATTAATGAAAAAATGTTCAACATCACTGGCCATTAAAGCAATGCAAATTAAAATAAAACTGAGATTCCATCTGACTTCAGAAAGAAAGAATACCATCAAGAAATCAAGTAATAACAAATGCTGGAGAGGCTGTGGGAAGAAAGGAATCCTCCATTGCTGGTGGGACTGTAAACTGATACAACCATTTTGGAAATTAGCATGGAGATGCCTCCATTTGACCTAACTAGTCCCCTTCTAGGTGTCTTTCCAAAAAAATTTGAAGACATCATACCACAGTGCTGCATGATTATTCATGTTTATAGCAGTGCAATTCATAACAGCTAAATCTTAAAACTACCCTATATTTCCATCAACAGGTGAATGGATAAAAAATGTATTTATAAACAATGGCATAAACAATTTGCCATAAAAAAGATAAGCTTGAGTCATTGTAGAAAAATGGTTGTACCTTGAGACCATAATATTAAGTAGAGTAACTCAGAATAGAAGCTTAAATATTAGGTGGTTTTTTTAATATGAAAAACATATGCATATATATGCATACATATATTCAAAATAAAAACAGATAATAGGAAAAAAGAGAAAGAAGAAAAAAGGTATTGTAACCCAGCATGGATAGTGTATCTAAAAGTGTACCTTGACTTAATGCAATTGTCTTACATGTTTTATATGATCTTTGGCCTATTAGTCTATTTTTTCAATCCGTATATATGATAATTATAAGGTCTTATAAAATAAATAAATGAATCTGATGCTGGAAAAATAAAAATGGGTGGGAAGAGGGGGGAAAAGAAAGGAACTGAAATCTGTTGTGCACATGTACCAATTCCTTACAGTGAATGTAATCATTATATTCTGCGAACATTTACTAGTAATAATTTAAAACATTTTTTAAAAAGATATGAAAATCTCTGTAACAAGGGACTGATAATTCTGAGTATAATTTTGCCTCCAGAGGCTCCAGTTCAGCAAGGTTTCCAATATTTTTTGGAAAATTTAAAATGCAATAAAACTAATAATAAGAGCAGGACTCTACAATCTTTTAAAAGCTTCTCACTAGTACAACCAACAAGAAAGGAGTGAAGACTATTTCTTGAAATAAAAGGGAAGTTTCTTTTTCTCCCTAATCTGTATGGTCATCATTATTTTCATATTTCTTCCTGTACTTGTGCTGAGAGGAGACCCATGTATTAGGACCGCAATACTTGATACAGACATTATTAGTCCCACGGTGAGTTTATTGACTTGGCCAGATTCTTCCTTGTTTGAAATGTGTGTAAGGTCAAGTAGTCAATTACATATGCATATAAATGAATTGCATGAGAATGTAATGTTTGAAAATAAACGCTGTTATGACATATTGTATATTGTACTACATTTTTTAAATAGAAGAGAACCTCAATCATGATATTCTTACAGGTTGCAGGTAATTGTCAACTATTCACCTTTTTTGGACTACTGTGGGATCTATACTAGTTTCATTTTTAAAATGTCAAAAGGCTGGCCTAAAATATTCTTGATTGAACATTGTGGTAGATTGGTGAGCATGCTTTCATTTGTTTTCATTGTCTGTATCTTTAAGGTTATTTTAAAAATGAAAGATTATGGCATGGCTGTTAAAATCTTAGTCAAATATTTGTGTCTTGGTTAATCTTGTAATGATCAATATAACATGTTTTACTTTTTCACTCATATTATCTCGCTCTGTTTACCTGGCCCTGTGAGGTCAATTTAGTTATACAGTTAATGAATAACAGAATGGGAATAGTAATCCAGGAATTTTATATATTTTTAGTTTTAAGTCTTTTCTATAAACAGTAAATGCTAATTGAGGGACACTGGCTTTTTCCCTTAAGTAGTCATGCTTTAATGGGAGAAGAGGTGGCAGTACAATGGTTTCAGCCAAGGACGTCCCCGGACCTTTTTTATTTTGAGATACACTCTTCCTGGGTTGCTTAGTTGCCAAGGCCAGACTTGAATTTGTGATTTTTCTGCCTCAGCATTTCAGATTTCTGGGACTACAGGGACATGCCATTGTACCTGGATTTTCATATTTGTACTTTTTAATATATAAACCATATTTAAAAATGTACTTTCCTCTCTTGAGTCAAAATAGTTTCAGAAATGCAGAAATCAGAGTTACATCATTCTTGTTCCCTAAGTTTTGATTTCTTGCAATGTGATGGGTGAACTCAGGCCATTTCTATTAGTCTCATTGTCTTAATCTGAAGTAAAAACATTAACTTCTGTAGTTTTCAAATATCAAAATGTCAAGAGGATTTTTTAAAAAAATTATTATTTTCCTGTGTTTTTTTCATCCATTTTTAATTCTACCTCTTCTTGGCTTACAAGTTTTTTTCCTCAACCAGTCCTCGAATTCCTTGCTAAGAGCTGAATCAGGACAGCACCAGATCCTTGTGCAATACTTCAATTATGAAGCATCACAATCACTTAATTTTGTACAGCCACTCTGATATAATATTGCAATAGCATTCTGAGGTTACAAATGCTACAAACTGGGTCAGTGAGGACTACACCAAAAAACTTAGAATAGTAAAATTGCTTAAATAAGAAGAGAAAGACACAATAAAAAATTTAAATGTACTTACCTACACATTTGTGATGAATAATTATTATAAGCACAAGATACCATGAGTGCTCAAGTTTTATATGTAAAATACTGCTATAGTTGTATATAACCTACACATATCCTCCCATATATTTTAAATAATCTCTAGAATGCTTATAATATCTAATACAATGTAAATGTTATGCTAATAGTTGCTATATTGTTTTGATTAGGAATAATTATAAGAAAAATTCTGTGCATGTTTAATACAAGTGTAATTTTTTCTGATTATTTCCTGTTGGTGTTTGAATCTGTGGATGCAGAGTTCACAGATACGGGGGAACAACTTTTAAAAAATTTTTCCATCTGTATAGTTAAAAGAAACCAGACTATTGTATATAAATGACATAATACTGCATTTATTTTAATTATAATATCGGATGATATATATTGTCTTGCTTTTAAAGAAAGACAACAAAAAGTAAGTGACTATCTTCACCTTCCAAATATTTATGTCATGTACCTACTTGGTCCAATGTACTTTCTTGGTTTTATGTGGACAAAATTGTGTTTATTAGAAGTTATAGTAATATTTTGGTTGATTAGAGATAGTTGCATATCAAGATTTGAAAGAGTAGAATTTTTAATTTTGAGTGGGACCACCTATGTCAGTGCAGGCCACAGAAAAAACAAAACAAAACAAAACAAAACAAAATACCCTGAGAATAGCTCAAAAGAATCTAGAAGTCAAGTTATTACCATCAAATTGAAATAAAGAAAAAATACGCAAAACTAAATATTTTATCTGGGCCCTTGTAGAGTCTACTGTAGATGATTGCTGACCCCTCAGCCAAAGAGTAGGACATTCATACTCATACCTCTCTGAGCTGATGAGAAAGCAGCAATCAAAGTCTTGTGAGTAATACAAGTTATTTTTCTTTTGAAGCCTAAAGAACAGCTTGTGGAACTAAATCTAGTTAAGCATATGCTTCATCTTTATTAATCTTTCATAGAAAAAAGTTGTCATTTCAATAATTCAAGATATTTGTGCAGAAAGATATATCTGTGTAGCAGCTCTTTTAATACACATTTTTCTCACAACCACCTACTAATTGTTACACCCATGCTAAAATAAAACCTTTGTGAATGTGAATGCTAGAGTGAATGTAAAATATTGTTATCTATTAGAAAATCTTTTCTCCTAATACATGGCCAGTGCCTGTTGCCCTCTTTTGCCTCTATTTTCTTCTTCATGCTTTGTTTACTTTCATCTCTAATACAACCCACATATACATGAAAACACTTTCAAGAGGTTATGATTTGGAAATTGGACAAGCAAACTTTTATTCATCACTTGTACTGTAATAAAATTTGTTTTGTTTGTTGTGGTTCTGTTTTTGAATTCATAGGATTTTCAGTATTTATCAAGGTGTATTATGAAAAGATGCATTTATGTTTCCCAGTTACAGGTATAATTTATTGATTCTGGTATTGTGAAAAAGTCAAAAAAATTGTAGCTACATGGTCACATGCTTAGGAATTGATTTTCTTTGTGTCTGAAGATGCTACTGCTAATTATGTTGCTCTGTATCACTGAATGTGGTTGGAGGACTAAATCAATGTAAGACTATTGGTTCTCATTATAGTTTCTATCTGAATAAATCACATTTTGCTGTAGACAATGGTTACGAGGCCTGAATATTAATACACTATTTGTTGTCCATTTCAATGAATATATCTATATCTCCATTGAAACTCTTCCAGTGTTCTCCTAGATACAGAACTAAAACTTAAGATGCTATTCCCACTTTTTTAAAGAACTGAATTATGAGGGATTTTCTCCACATATATACACACACACACTTCCATTTAGATTATAGATCAGTCATATCAAATAGATTTCAAATTGGTTTATTAATTCAATTGATTGATACTGACTAGCGTGAGGTCTGTGAAGTTATCTTTTAATTCAGTAGAAAAAAGATGCTGAGACAAAATAGCAAAGTCTGTTGTGGCTTCCACAGCCCAGGGAGGCATATCTTGCACATTGTACTTCAGCTTTTGTTCTTTTAGGAGCCCCTGTCTTCGTCTCTTGCACAATTCTTGGCAAGTGCTTGGCATCAGGGACTGAACTAATAAATGAAAGAATCTAGAATCTCTCCATCAAAACATATATGCTAAATACACAGGAAACAATTAGAGAACGATTGCATACTAACTTGATAAATCAAAATATATGATGAACATTTACATTTAAAAATTTTATTACAGTAGAAGGTGAATTTCCCTTCATGCAGAATGCACTTTCCTATCAATGACTTGCCACTTTCAGAAGCAGTTCTGGAAGTCCTCTTTAGTGTTTTTACAGGGTATGAATGCTGCTGCCATGTGACACCCAGTGGAAGGCAGTCTTGTAAAAGCATTGCAGCAAGTCCTCATTCACCTTATTCAATGGATCTGACACCATGCAGCTTCTTGTTATTTGATGAAGTCAAATAGCCACAAACATTAAATATTTTGAATGAATTCATGATGTTGTGGCGGCCAGGACAGCACAATTAAAGACATTCCAAAATGAGGACTTCCAGAAGTGCTTCAGAGAGTGATGTGAATGCTGGAATAAGTGCATTTGAAAGGAGTGGGAATATTTCAAGGGGCATTAGTGACAAAGCATCTTTTGTGTAATTTTAAAAATTTAAACATTCACTATATGTTTTGGTCACATCTTGGAAGTGCTACTAACACTGGCTACAGAGAAGAGAGGAAACAGTTTGGAAATTAGAAAATGTTCACAGAATATTAGGTTTTAATGTGGAAGAGGTAGAAAGCTTTAGAGAAAAGGATAGAGGAAACATAATGAGTGAAGAAATAAAGACACATATATCAAAATCGATTAGGTGTTTGAGGTAAAGAAGAGGTCTAGAATAAATTATGACATATAATAGGAAAATGTTTGAAAATAAAGAGGTGTGTGTGTTTATATAATTGTGCCACAGGTAGAGAAGTATACTGGCTTTCAAAAAAGAGAAAGGATTTAAATCTGATAGAGAATGAAGTAAATTTGTATTTTAATAGATATGTAAACTATTGAAAGTGGTGGTTCAAACTGATTGGCCTTGTATTGGTGCAGACAAATAGAACAAGCACAGGAAATACCTCCAGATAAGAAGTCTCAGTGGAGATTTGAGATAAAAAATTTGGGGTGTCGAGCCTTATCCAGTTAGAAACAAAGAGAAGAGGGAAAGGGTGTAAGAAATTTGGAAGGTTCAAAAATTATATTTTTGATAACCTCAGTATAGACATAAGAAGAGAAAGAAGAAGAGAAGGAAGAGGAGGAGAAAGAGGAGGAGGAGGAACAGAGAACAAATTTTATTTCAATTTCTTAAATAAATACAATTAAGCAATTTGAAATCTTTAATACACACTATTGGAGACCCCGGGAGGTGACTGTAGGTGTAGACTATGGCTTGATCACCTATGACACAGGTTATGAATCTCAGAGGGAAGTTGATAAACTTGGAAAGGAAAGCAAAGACCAAAAATGCCCTTTTCTGTTTGGTTAGGGGACATTGTTAGCTATTTGAAGGATAGGAGAAAAAAGTTTGGAAAGAATGTTGTAATATGGAGTCTAAAACCCTTTGTGAAGATATGCGTGTCTGGTTTGATTTTGGCATGGGTATTACAAAGATATAAATCCTGTAAGATTCTATGAGTCAAATAAGCCACTGTATTCTTGCCATGACTTGAACTATAAAAGGCTACAGTAAATACACAACACTTCGTAACACTAGGATTTGACATTGCCAGGATGATCACTAGCAGGAGGATGCTACATTTAATAAGAAGAAAGAGGCTTTACTAGAAGAATGAGGTTAAGAACAAATTCATGGGTAATTATTTATATTAAAACAGTGTTCCAGAATGTGTCTTAATTTATAACTTCACTTAATTCTTTGATGCTGCTGTTTTTGGGGGAGGTTGGGGGCGAGGATCTTTTCCTTCTGTTAGAGAAGGTTCTTTTTTAGAGACAAGTGTCAAAAAAGAGATAATAAAATAAAAACATAATGTATTAATTAATAAATACAGTAAAACAAATAAATAAAACAATAAAAAAGCATTATGCATTTAGAATTCTCCCTCTGGAAGCAAATTGCCCAAAATGGCTTAGAGATTGGTCAAAAATGGCCCGTATACGAGATTGAGGTGTTTACAATGAATTACACCATCAGAGGTTAGCCTCTTCTGAAATTAATTCATATAGTCCATGAAAATTTGGAGGTGAATTATGCCTGTTTGAAAACTGAAAGGAAAAAATCATGTATTAAGCCTGATGAGACAAAAGGTTATAATCTTTTTGGCATTAGGATTAAAGCAGACTATGGCATATCTATAGCAAAGGTTTTCATTATTTTTGACTCTGGAATATTCAATGAAAACAGTAGCACCCTTTTCACAATGTGATTAAAACAGGCAAAGAAGACTCAAAAATGTCAAAGTGAAACTGAAATCACTATTGCAAAATAACTATCCTTCGCTTTTGCCAGGTTTTGTGCTAATCTCAAAGTAGACCCTTAATTAAGTGTCTTTTGATGAAAGGGGAACATGGTTTAGTAGCAGTCCCTCCAGAATCCAGAAGGGACAGGTTTTTCAACACATAATTCTAGCAAGGTTGTACAAGGTTTTGAACGATAAATTCATACTTTAAAGAATAAAAAAATCATAAGGACAAAATAGAACCATGAGAACTTTGCATTCAAAATTTCAAGGATAAGAAAATGGGAAAATATTTTCTTATAAGAGTAGCAAGATTCCATTAGAGATCTTTTCAATTTTTAGGTGCTTGGTAGAGGATAAATTGACAGCCAAGGAGAAGGCAATCAGTTTCCTCTAGGAAAAAAAAAATGCAGCTTGGAAAGAGGGTGAGTCATTGTTTTGGTGAGTTACCAGTACATTTGGGGAGATTACCTGAAGTGACTCATTCTGCTTCAGTTCATTCACTCAAGGGATACCCACCCCACTCCTTTGCTTTGGGGTGTAACAACAGACATTGCTTGTGGGGACTAAAGTAGTGGGTGTTTGGGACAGGAGACTTGAAACGTATCACTCTTTCTATTCCTTCTTATGGTTTTATATGTAGAAAAGAACAAATATGTTTGAGCAGGCTAATAAAGCATAGTTCCTTCGTGGCCATTACAGTTTTTTTATTAATTAAGTTTATTGGTACATTTTAGATATACATAATGATCACATTCATCATAAGGAATTTGTATATATACATGATATATCTCAATTCCTTTTATCTCAATACCTTACCCTTGCTTCTATCCCTCTTTCCCACCTTACATACAAAAGCTTTGTTAACAAGTTTTCCTTTTCTTCTCATTTTTTCCTTTTCTCTGCCTTCCTTTCCTTTTCTTCATTTCCTAGTTTCCCTCCTCGTTTGAATGTTCTCTTCCTATCTGATAGTATCTAGTATACATTTTGGTCCTTATTTACACTGATTTCTCAAACCAGAGAAACAATGCAATATTTACACTTGTGTGTTCAGTTTATTTCACTTAAGGGTGTGGTCTCAAGGTGCATCCATTTATACAGAAATGTCTCAAGTTTATCCTTCTTTAAGGCTGAGTAATTTCCATTGTATATAAAAAATACCTGTCTTTATCCATTCATTGGTTGATGGGCATTTGGGCTGTTTTCAAGACTTAACTATTACAGACTGTGCTGCTACAGACAAGGGTGCACATACATCACTGTAGCCTGATGTTTTTAATCCTTTCAAGAAGATACCAAGAAGAGGGATAGCTGGATCAAATGAAACCTCTGCTTTTTTAGTTTTTTGAGGAATCGCCACACTGATTTCCATGGTATTTGCACTAGTCTACATTTCCACTGACAGAGGAGAAGGGCTTCTTTTCTCTGCAGCCCCACCTGAATTTGTTATTGGTTAATTTCCTGATAACTGCCATTCTTTCTAGAGTGAGATGGAATCACACTGTTGTTTTTTCCTGCCACCAAAGCATGGTAAGAATAAAGAGGAATTGGAGGCAACTATTTACAGAAATGAAAGTACTATACTTTATTTTATTCGAGGTAGTGCCATGATTCCTTATTCTACTCAGTGGAAAACCCAGTTTTTATTTTTATTTTTGTTTTTGAATAGAAGAACAGAAATTCTAACTGTGCATTTCAGACAACCGAACTGTGAATCCCTGACATATCAGACTTTCCAAAAGCAGCAGTATCTAGGCTGACGTCACTAGATATGAGTTTGAATCCAGTAAACTGTTACTAACCACTGTTCAAGCTGTTTTCCATGTGTATTAGCCAGCTTTTTATCTCTTTGATTAAATACCTGACATACACAACTTGTAGAGGAAGGGTTCCTTCTTGTTCAGGTTTCAGGGGATTCTGTCCCTGGTTAGCAGGCTCTAAGGCAGAAAAATCATGCAGAAGGGAATGGCTGAGAAAATATGCTTAGTTCTTATCAGTCAGGAAATAGCAGAAGAACAACACCTAAAGGGAAGGGGCCAGGGCCTAGGCATAGACATCAAAACCACACCTCTGTGACTACCCAGGCACACCCAGAAGTGAGTGCCACTGATCCCCTGGCCAATCAGGTTGAAAATTAAGCTCAGCTATCACACCACAGTTTGACATCTTTACCATAATCCCTTCTCTTCAGTCAAACAGATTTGTCAGTGAGAAGAGCTATTGTTGTACCCTTCAGCTCTTCTTGGAGCTGCAAATAAATAGAGCTAAAGGCAGGAGAGCCAAGTAACTCCAAGGATTCTGCCTGTCTCTATTCCACCTGAAATGTGTGGTCATTCTGGCCTCCAGAAATTTCTTTTCCTGTGAAAACATTTGTCACTGCTAAAATAATTTTTTGAATTTCACCAAAAATTTTTTTTTGCAAAGTATATACTGCATAGAAAATAACTGTAGGTATATTCCTGGTTATATGAATAAAGTTTATCCTAGCAGCACTTTCTCACAAGGATATTTTCTGGATACTCTCTCAAAATTAAAAAAAAAATTCATGTATAACAGGCTTATGATTTTTTCACCTGTTTAATTGCATATATATATATATATATATATATATATATATATATATATGGAAGTAGAGTGATGGAGGCAGAAGTGCACAAAACAATCACAGGATGGTTGGAAATAATTTTTGTGTCCTTATAAATTGCTGCATAACACAGACTTTCTCAGTTTAACAAAATCTGTCATTTGAAATGAACTCACAATTTCTAAAACCATGGAATATTTCTAGGAATGAACCTGTTTTTCTGACAAGCTATCAATAAAACCTTCTGTCAGTGTTCTAAATACATAAAACATAAAAAACACATATTTTTGAGAAAAGCTTTCATTACATCCCATTAATTTGTAATGCATATAATCACCAGTTGGCTTAATTATAATTTTCAACTGGCTCTATGTTGCTGATCCTAGTGACTCCATTTAAAGATAAGCTAATCATAAGACAGAGCCTAAAGTGCTAAGGATAATACGTGGTTTAGGCTTTAATGCATGATTCTTCAATCACACATGCAAAGTAGCCTACAAACCCTAAGCTCTCATATCATTCCTGATGATTTATTTTTTACTGATGCAAATTAAGGAGCTGACTCAATTCCTTTATCTTGTCAAGTAAAATTGGTTGCAGCTTCAGCAAAATCCTTGCAATTCTGTGAGACAAATCAATACATTGCCCATGCTTTGTTGTACCCTCAAGAAAAAAAAATCCATGGCAACTAGAAACTGTTGCAAAATGTTAATCATTTGCTCTGCTCTTAGACTAGAAAAAAACCTCCTGCTAGGATGCTAGAGAGGGGACGGGGAAGAAGAAGAAGAAAGAATTAGCATTTTGGATTCCATTAGTCCTATTACTGATTTTATTTAACCCCTGGTAACTACCCTTGTTTACTCTCTGCTATCTGTAAACTGTCTGATTCTGATAAGAGGATTTCAGTTGCCAGGGAAGCACATGGGTATGGCTTTTGCTGATGGAGGACAATACAAACGTATGGTATTTAGTGGCTTATTTAAAAGCCATTAGCTAAACAAATGGAATTAAGGGCCATTTAGGACTGGATGCACACTTGCTGTTTCTCTTAACATGCACTGAAAATTGATACGCGTTTAAACGTTGCCCTGTTTTAAAATATTTCAGAAGCTACATATGATGATTTGATAATATTTAGATATACTGACATGTGGGAATATTAGTTACCTAGTGGTTAAATTAACAGAGAAAAAGCTGTATAATGTCATAATGAACATGTGTTAATTTAAAATAATGATTTGTTTTTATAATATGTTACATAGAGTCTACGTTTGTGAGTTAATTCATTAAATTCTTGCAACAATTCTGTAACGCAGAAATTCTTTGTGATCCCTGTCTTATTAATGAGGGGCCGGAAGCACAGTTAGACAATATAGTCTGGACGCTTTTGTCCCCATGGCCTCGAATTCATATGCTGAAGCCTAGCAGCCAAAGTGATTACTGGGCCTTGACACTGGATCTAGAGTCTGCATCCTTCAACAATCACAGAGTGCCCATCGGTAATGGCTAATAAGGTCATATGGAGGTCACTACATGCAAGTATTTTTAGCTTCTTTAGCCTTGAATAATGGAGAAGATGTGTCAGGATGCATGGGCTTGCCTGATACTTCACGGTTTCTGTCACTGTGTTCTCCTTTTCTGAGGAAACTTACTTTCCAAAGTTGAGCAGTATTTATTTCAGTTATACATGTAAAGATACAGAGTTAGAAACAAAGGTATATAGATATAGATAAATATACGTGCTAACACACAGCTATAGTCATGGAACACAGCAAGAGCTTATATCTCTGAAGCACTTGTTTGATGCCAGGCAATGTTCCAGGACCTACAGGTGCATTAATTTCTTTAACCTTCTTCACAACCACACTAAGTAGGTGCTGTGATTCTTCCTTCTCTTCTGTAGGATGGAAGGTCTGATGCTCTGAGTAGTTTCATGATGTAGCCAAGGTCCTACAATAGTTAAAATGAGCTTTAAACACAAGCAGTCTTGTTCCAGGGCCTAGTAATCTAACCACTAGCTATATCACAATTTCTATTTTTTTAAAATAATATCTCTAATCAATGACTGGTCAGGAAGCATTGAAAAAAATCTATAAGCTGATTCCTAAAATTCAATTTCTACTATCTGTGTAGTGCATACAAGCTTTAAATGTGAGCCTTAGTATCCACTGTAACCATGTTTATACATTTTTACTCACATAATAATAAAGCTTAGGGTATAAGGACAGATATTCCTCTCCATAGAAATTCCTGTCTTCCCGAGAATTGAAGATACATCTAAAGTAGAACTGGACTGCCTTCGGGGTCTGCTATAGGAGATCAATATAAAGATCAATAAACAAGAAAATATCTTAGCTAATAACTAGAATGGTTGCTGTGGATTCTTTTAAGGCAGGAAAACTTTACCTCTGCCATTGCATCTGACATTTTAATTTAGCCTCTTTCAGTAACAATATTAGAAAGTAATCATTATTTTCCCATTAGCTACATTTAACCCCAGCTTTGGTACCACATTTTTAATCATTCTTTCTGACTACTTCTACAAGCTCAAGTGATTTTCACTGGCATGTCACTGCTCATGGGAATTCTGTACTTTGGGGTGAATACAGCAGGGATTTCATCACATCCTGGAATGCATTGGCCTGTGGGCACTACAGACAGTCAAGATTTATTACTTGGTGAGTGTAATTCCTTTGCAGTGAGTGAGTATATTGGCTATGTTTTCTGAATTAAAAAAATGAGGATGCACCATCTAGCATATGTTCTGGCAATATCTGTGCTGTCAATAAAATTTATGGCACACTGTCAACCTTTGTGTGAGGGCAATGTGGTCATCTGGAAAATACAAGGCAAATTTTGATTTCCTTGGTTGGTCTCTAGGATGGGAAAATAGAATAAAAAGGAAAGACATGACTCTTTTTCTAAAAACTGGAGTCTATGGCAATCCTATTCCTCTTCTTTCACCTACTTCCTCCATCTTTCTTTCCTTTTCTCCACAGATATTGAGCATGTTTTATGAGGCATATGCTTTATTAAGCAGTTACATAAGATGGATGAATATTTCATGCCTAACAGGAGTTCCTAGTGTATATAAAGAGCTAGAGATGTGTGTCACTAGCTCCTCTGTGAGGAGTCTGGAAGAGAAAACACAAGGTAGATTGGCATTTGAGAAAACTAGGTCAAATTTGACTAAATATTAATGGAGGAAAAGAGCTCTTATCTGTTCCAGAGTTAGAACAGCAACTTTGGGCAGGGTTGAATTCAAGAACTCTGAATGATTTCATCAAGATTTAATTAACATCCATTCTTTTGTATTTCTTAGTTGTGCTTTTTACTATATTGCCTTTATTCTCAAATAAGATGTTCTATCTAGAAACAGCTTTAGGTGCACACATTATGAATGTGATAAATCTAGCAGAAAGAGGGATTTTGTACCTCTTAATTTCAGAAAAGTCTCAGGCTCTTTGTTTATTGTTCTAATTTGACAAGTGTTCAGCCGTATATTAGTCACTGTAAAAGAGTGGGTGAGAGTGAGTGGGTGTGTTTGCTTGCTTGTGTGCATGTGTGTACATGTGTAAAGCTCTGATTCTGGTGCTATACTTGGAACTAGGAAGAATGATCACCCCTTAAAAGAAGTGCATGCAATGTGGGAGAGAAGGACTGTTACCCAAAGAAAACAAGGTGCTCTTTCTGGTTAAAAGAGGATTGGATGCACATCACAGAAAAGCAATAGTTGGATTTTTTTTTTTTTTTTTTACCGGCACCAGGGATTGAACTCACAACCTCACACCTGCCAGACAGGCGCTTAAGCCACTGAGCCAAACTCCCAGCAATAGTTGATATTCTTGAAGCCTTCATAGAAGAGAGAATGTTTTAGACTGAAGACATATTTCAAAATTCAAGGGTGGAAGGATATACATAGAAGCAACCCAACAAAGAAATACCAATGAGTTATGAGAAGAAGGTAGTTTAGAGCTTATTAAGCATATAACAGTGTCTTCCCTGTAGCCTTCTGGACTTTAAATCTATTTGGTTAGAATCTCTACGTGTAATGTACCATCAACAACTCTGCTGCCACAGTTAAGATTAAAAATTCAGGTAGATTCAAGTTTTAAATATAGCACTCCAAAATGATCTGGGAAAAGGTTCAATTGAGTCAGGAGGATAGCTCCATGCTTCTCATATTGAAATAGAATTTCACAACCAAAAACAACTTGGAGAATACAAACAGGCAGGAATACAGGAAAACTTTAGCATGTTTATTTATTCTAATATATTCCAAAATGAGGAAAGCTAAAAGAATTGTAATAGAAAGAACCTGGGAGTTGAAATTAAAAAATCAGTGGTTGTGACACCAAGTAGGTAGGTTTGTGATGTTGAAACTTTGATTTAATCTCAGATTGTTTTCAAACCTTTGAAATGGAAAATTTATATAAAATGTGTATATATATATCTTGAATTCTTTACGATTAGATAAAATATAAATATAAAAATGCTTCATGAACATGAAAGAAGTATTATCATAACCTACTATATATGAGTTTGAGGATTATATTTAATTACTTGATTCATTTTTATTGACAGTGAATACAGTACATGCTTTAGGGTATCTATAGTTTTCTGTTAAATTTGAGCAGAATACACTGGCATATTCAAGTAAAAGATTATCAAACACGTATTATTTTTAAATGTCTGATTTATTTCTGAAACAGAAGTTGTATATACAAGATACAAGGTTCTGTTAGAAAATACAGTAATGTGAATATACTCAACTTAATCAAAGTCTAATGTACAAAACATGATAGTAGTAAAATACAAGAGATATAAACAGAGTAATCTAATGTAGAGTTAAAAACTGCAATAGTGATTAAAATGTTCAAAGAATTAATGACAAGATGGGGAATTTTGGTAGAGAATTAGATTCTATAAACAGGAAACAAATGGAAAGTCTAGGTGTAAAGCAAATAGTAACTGAAATTAACCACTTGGCGCATGAGTTTGATATGAGATAGGAGCAAAGAATTAGTAACTGAATGTAAATTATAGGAAGGATCTTAAGTGACGTGAATATTATGAATCTACTAAGAAAAGAAAGGACCGCTACCTCCCAAAATTGGTGAGCAAAGCCCAATCACATGATAGCATCATTGTTACTGAAACTTGCATGATGCATAATATTGTATGGGAAATTTTAATTTTTTAATTTCCTCTTCTCTGCCTAGTGACTTTGTTTCAGTAGAGATAAATTAGATCTAGAGATCCATAGTTCAAAAGTCTCCCAAGGTAATTTTGAAAATTGTGTTGCTTTGGTATTTATTGTTTACAAAACTAGTAAGATTTGTGTGTTCATATTAGGTAAAATCATAGCTTAATACAGTAAGATAAACAGATGGAGGCCCAGTTATGAAAATGGACTTAATAAAGAGATAATGAGCATCATTACATTCATTCCAGGGACTCAACCATAAGCTCATAAGGCAACTTTTGGAAATATTAATGAGTATATCCACACCCAATGATTCTGATACATTTGCTCTAACATGTAGCCTGGCCACTAGGTATTTTAAAAGCTCCTGCCCTTCTAAAGTACAGCCAAGGTTGAAAATTACTATCTGGAGTGAATTACTCTCTGCAATATAAAGGATATATATAGTGTGAGAATGAAAATATCTCCGCACTCCTAGGAAAATACTATTCTATGTCCATGGAAGTATGAAAAGACAAAAATTAGTTTTACTTTTAAAATTTTCATTTTATTTCTAAATCACAAATAATAAGTATGCATGCTTATGAGGGTCAACGATATGTTTTAATACATGTATACAAGGGTTGAACAAAATATACTGTGAATGATTAATTAAAAAAAATAAAAAACTTCCCCTGATTTATCTCATATTCCTTGCCACTTTCTCAAGCAGTTCTGGAAGCCCTATTTTGTGACCGTCTTTACATAGTATGATGAAAAAATATGGCAAGTGCTGTCGGCAAATGTCCTCCAAGGGAAAGTCAGGGTTTAAAAACATTACAGTGTGTCCCCAACCATCTTATTCACTGAGTCTTGCACCTTGTGAATTCTGGTTCTTCCTCAAAGTCAAAGTGAGCACAAAAGGTAAGCATTTTGAATTGATTCAGGACACTGAGGCAGTCACAATAGCACAACAAAAGATACACCCTGCAGAGAACTTTCAGAACTGCTTCAGAAAGTGGTAAAATTGATAGGATAAATGTATTTGAAGTGAGATATAGTATTTTGAGGGAGGTCAATGTCAAGGTCAATGCCTTTTATTTAATAATTTAAAAAATTTAAGCACTCTCATGTTTTTTTTTTTTTATCACACCCCATATGTAAGAGCATGAACAAAACAGGCTGATTTGCTTATCCATCGCTTTACAAGCTTATTCTTTATGGTGTAAACATTTAAAATATAATTTTCTTAGCTGCTTTGAAAGATACAGTGTATTATTACTAGCTGTAAGCAATGTGCTGTGCGATGTGTTACCAGAACTCATTTTTTCCAATTTAACTAAAACTATATAACCTTTGACCAATGTCTCTCTTTTCTTCATCTTCTGCCCCACCAAGCCTCTGGTAAGCACTGTTCTATTCTGTACTTACATGACTTTGGCTTTTTGTAGATTCCCCACATGAATAGGTTAATGCAGTATTTATATTCCTATGCCTGGTTTACCTCACTTAGTATAATGTTCTCTAGATTCATTTATGTTGTCTCAAGTGGCAGAATTTTCTGCTTTTTAAAAGACAAGTAATATTACACTTGTGCTTATATTATATTTAAAAAGTCTATTCAGATATTAATGGGCACTTAAGTTGTTTCCATATTTGAGCTATTGTGATTAATGCTGCAATGAACTTGGAAATGAATATATCTATTCAACATGTTTATATTAGTTCTTCTGGGTATATATTCAAAGTGGGTTTGCTGAATCACATTGCAATTCTGTTTTTAGTTTTTTTATTTACCTCTATACTCTTTTCCGAAAATGGTTTTACTGAATTATATTTCTGCCATGTATGCATAATAATTCCCTTTCTCTGCTGGCTCACAAACAATTGGTATCTTTATCAGTTCATTTTCCATTACTATAATGAAATACCTGAGGCTGACTACTCTCTAAAGCAAAAAGTGCATTCATTTCACAGTTTTGCAGGTTCTAGAGCAATGGCACTAGCATTAGCTCAGGCATAGGAAGAGGTACTAAGGACTAACTGGGGCTTGAGGAAAATACCACTAATTCCCTGTATTAAGACCATCCCCCTAATAACATAAAGACTTTCCACTAGGCCCTATCTGTTAGACATCTTACCAGCTCTTAACATTGTCATACTGAAGACCAAACTTTCAACATACAAACCTTTAGGAGTAAACAATAGAAATTATAATTCAGCTTTCTTTGCAATAACCATTCTAAGAGGTGGTTTAAGTTTTAAATTTATTTCACTGAAGATTAATTATATTGAGACATTTTATATGCATCTGTTAGCCACTTGTATGTTTCTTTTGGAAAATATTTACCCTGATCCTTTGTTCATTTTTAATTGTATTATTTGTTTTCTTGTCATTGAGTAGTTTGAGTTCTTGTATGTTTTAAATAACATATATATATGTGTATATTAGAAGTACTTGATAGTATTGAATTATCTTTTTAATAAAATGTTGAATTGTGATTTTGTGGTAGTATGTTGAGGCTTTTTGCATCTTTGTTTTTAAGGATATTTGCTGTGGCTTTCTTTTTCTGTAGTGTCCTTGTCTGCTTTGATATTAAGGTAAGGCCTGATAAGATGGGTTTTGAAATATTCCCTTTTGGACAGGTTTTAAGTTTGTGTGATGCATTTGATGTCCACATCAGAAAGAAATAAAGATCATTTGATGTCCATATCAGAAAGAAATAAAGATCTCAAATACCTTTAAAGGAACTAGCCAAAGATAAACTAAGGTCAAATTAGGAGAACAAAAGAAACAACAAAGATCAGAACACAAAGAAAAGTAGACTAGAAAAATAATTGAATATATAAACAAAACTAAAAATTGATTTTTGAAAAGTGAAATAAATAGATTTCATTTAACTAGACTAAGAAAAAAATTCCTAAATTAAAGCAGGAATGAAAAGAAATCTTGCACTAACAGCACAAAGTTGTAAAGGATCATTAATGACTACAATGAGTGATTGTAAACCAACAAACTGGACAAACTAGAATAAACTGTTAAATTCTGAGAAACATAATCTATTAAGACTTTACTACCATATGATTGTGCAATCATACTCTTACCAAATGAGTTGAAAATTTATGTTCATCTCAAGAAAACCAATTAATTGCAACAGCTATATCATTTTGGCTATGGCAATCAAACTATTACCAATTATAGCACTGAATATGAAATGAATATTGACAAACCCTAAGGACCAATAATGTACCACTTTTGTCCACAGAAAAGAGATCTATAATTATAGTATGAACACTAAGACAAAACAAACAGTGACCTAATATTTATCTACAGTAAATAGCTACTAAGTGGAACAACTTTATCTCTACTAAAAATATCACACTATTCAATAGTGGCAGTGTAAATTTAACTATTTATCTAGATTTATGAAGTATAATAGTTACACTAGCAAAGGTGGAGGAATGGGAACTAGAGGATGAAAAAAAGCAAAATTCAAAATTTAATTGATGGGATATAAAAAGAAGAGAAAAGTAAGGAAGAACATCTTATTGAGGAGTAAAAGGAAGTTAATAGTATTAGAGAAGCACCACTAGGCAGAACAAACAAGAAAAAGAAGACAAAAGACAGATAAACAGAAAAAACAGGAGATAAAATAAAGATAAGGAAACGAAAAGAAAGTTTGAAGGGAAAAAGAGAAAAGGCAAAACAGAAAAAAAAAGAAAGAAAAAGAAACTAAAAAA
Organism: Dasyprocta punctata; assembly: GCA_004363535.1. Taxonomy (NCBI): domain Eukaryota; kingdom Metazoa; phylum Chordata; class Mammalia; order Rodentia; family Dasyproctidae; genus Dasyprocta; species Dasyprocta punctata. The sequence continues at coordinate 37,880 of RJWM01009106.1, forward strand.
GAGAAAAATCAAGCCTTAAAAAAATAATAATACAAAATAGAAAAATTTTTAAAAAGTTCATGTCAATAAAAAATCTCATGTTATTGAATGAGTGGTTTCTTTCAACGACCTGAACTCATTGGGTCTAGCCAGTAACAATTTTCTGTCTACCTTTAGGGCCTATAGGTCCTTGAGCTGCTCCTCTTACACCAGAGGTCCCTCTGCTCCCTCCAGACTGCCATTACCAAATATTTAAGCCAAGGTAATCCTTGCTCCTGTTAGTAGATGGGAATTGTGATCAGCCCCTTTGTTCTGCGCCAGGCCACAAGGCAAGGGCTCCAGTGGATTGTGGGACTTAATGTCCACCATTGCTATCTTCTCTCCCTGGTGTTGTCCTTGTTCAGGACCCAGCTGTTTATTTAATTTTTTACTTTATTGCCCTATGTCATGCTCCCTTGGGGGAGTGACACCACGCCCCTGGCAGATCAGCTTTGTCATGGGGACAGGGTGCTGCTCTTCTCACATGAGTTTCAAGGACTACTTATATTACTACTTCTGCTCATCTGCTCATCTTACAATTTGTAGTAAATACTGCAGAAAAAAATCCATCCATTTGTTTTGTATACCTAACAGTTTTTATAATATCTGATGGTGATAGAAGTTTTTTTTTTTTGTTTCAAAAATACTGACAATGGAGAACATTGAGTTGATTCTAATGGCACAAAATTCCAAAGCAGAACAAAATGTTTGGTTATCTTAATAAGTATAAACATTGTGGAAACTAAACCAAAAACATGTGGCTAAAAATATTTTAAATAACTTGCTTAGTACTAATTGGTATGATTTTGATAATATTCATGATTTAAAATACTGCAGTAAGTGTAATTTATTTATTTACTTAAGAGAAAAAAACACATAAAAGAAAGACAAAAAGCAAAAGAGACAAACAAACGACAACAGCAAATCCACAACAGTAACACTATAGGTTTACAAAACAAGATGATAGGAATTTGACAATGGTTGCAATATTGTGTATCATTACCTCCAATACGGTTGTTTATATTAACAGATACAGACATGCAAAATTGATCCAATCATATAAGTATTAATTGTTCTTTCTCAATAATTAATACAATCAGCAGTATAGTCATTTTAGTTATCTTACATATACATATGTACAGATTTATGTCTTTTTCCTTTTCCCTTCCTTCTTTCCTCCTTTTCCCTTTCCCAATTACTTCTGCTTTATGAGCAGTTTCTACCCTTACACAGAATTTATTGTAGATTTTGGATCATATATACTTTTTCAGTTTCTTAGACTAGGGAAACAGTATGGTATTTACACATGTGGGTTAGATTTATCTCACTTATGAGTATGGTCTCAAGTCATGTCCATTTACTTATAAAAGTCTCAATGCAATCTTTCTTAATACTAAGTAGTACTCCATTGTATAAAAATACCACATCTGTTTTATCCAGTCTTTGATTGACGGGCACTTGGGTTGTTTCCAAGATTTGGCTATTACAAATTGGGTTGCTATAAACATGGGTGCACAGATTAACACTGTGGTATGATGTTTTCAATTCTTCTGGGAAAATGCCCAGAAGCAAGATAGCTGGGTCAAATGGGATCTCTAATCCTAGTTTCTTGAGGAATCTCCACATTGATTTCCACAGTGGTTGCACCAGTCTACACTCCCACCAACAGTGGAGCAGAGTTCCTTTTTCCCCACAGCCCCTCCAGCATTTGTTATTGGTTGATTTTTTTTTATCTTGGCCATTCTTTCTGGAGTGAGATGGAATCTCAGTGTTGTTTTAATTTGCATTTCCCGAATGACCATTGATGTTGAACATTTTTTAATATATTTATTTGCCATTTGCATTTCTTTCTCTGAGAAGTGTGTATTCATCTCAGATGCCCATTTTTGGATTGGGTCCTTGGATTTGGGGGGCCTGATTTCTTTTAATTCTTTATATGTTTTAGATAGGAGTCCGTTGTCTGATGGACAATTCACTAAGATATTTTCCCAGTTTGTGGGTTTTCTTTTCACTCTGTTGGATATTTCCTTTGACATGCCAAAGTTTTTTAGTAAGACGAGATCCCAGGTGTTGATACTGGGAAGTGTTTCCTGTGAAGTTTGATTTTTGTTCATGAACTCTCTGCCTACTCCTATGTCATCAATATTTTTACCTACTTTGTCTTCCAGCAAATTTAGTGTCTCTGTTTCAATATTCAGATCTTTGATCTATTTTGCCTTTATTTTAGTGCATGGTGATAGACCTGGATCTAGTTTTAGTTTATGGTATATGGAAAGCTAGTTTTTCCAGCACCATTTGTTAAAGAGGCTATCTTTCTTCCAATGTACGTATTTGGCCCCTTTGTCAAAGATGAGGTGGCTGAGTGTGTTTGTAGTTGTGGCTGTATCTTCTAATCTATTCCATTGATCTTCAGCTCTGTTTTGATTCCAGTACCATGCTGATTTTATCACAGTAGCTTTGTAATATAGTTTCAAGTTGGGGATTATGATGCCTCCTGCCGTACCTTTGTTGCCAAGAACTGTTTTTACTATTCTAGGTCTCTTCTGGTTCCAGATGAATTTCAGGAAAGATTTCTCTAGCTCTGTGAGGTAGGCAAGTGGTATTTTGATTGGGATTGCATTAAATCTGTATAATAATTTTGGGAGAATGGCCATTTTCACAATGTTTGTCCTTCCTATCCATGAACAGGGAATATCTTTCCATTTTCTGAAATCCTCTTCAATTTCCTTTTTCAGAGTAATGTAATTTTCACTGTAAAGATCTTTTACTTTCTTTGTTAGATTGATTGCTAAGTATTTCATTTTTTTTTTGGATGATACAGTGAACGGTATGGTTTTCCCTATATCACTCTCAGTGTCTTTGTTGTTTGTGTACAGGAATGCTATTGATTTTTGAGCATTGACCTTGTATCCAGCAACATTACAGAATTTGGTTATTACATCTAGAAATCTTTCAATGGATTTTTCGGGGTCTTCTATGTAGGATATCATATCATCTGCAAATAGTGATAATTTTACTTCTTTCTTTCCTATCCTTATTCCCTCTATTTCTTTCTCTTGTCTAATTGCTCTGGCTAATATTCCCAGAACTATGTTGAATAGGAATGGTGATAATGGACATCCTTGTCTTGTTCCTGATTTTAGGTTGAAAGTTTTCAGTTTTTCTCCATTTAGTAAGATACTTGCTGTTGGTTTACGATATCTGGCTTTTATCAGGTTGAGGTAGAGACAATCTATTCCAATTTTCTGTAGGGTTTTTATGATGAATGAGTGTTGGATTTTGTCAAAAGCTTTTTCTGCATCTATTGAGATAATCATGTGATTCTTGTCCTTGGCTCTGTTGATAAGGTGTATTACATTTATTGATTTGCATATGTTGAACAGTCCCTGCATTCCTGGGATGAATTCCACTTGGTCATGGTGTATAATCTTCCTGATCACTTGCTGTATTCTATTTGCCAGTATTTTACTGAGGATTTTTGCATCTATGTTCATTAGGGTGATTGGCCTGTAATTTTCTTTTTTGGTTGGGTCTTTCTCTGGTTTTGGTATTAGGGTAATACTTGCTTCCAGGTATGAGTTAGGGAGACTTGCTTCCCTTTCGATTTCATTGAAGAGTTTGAGGAGTGTTGGCATTAAGACTTCCATAAATTTCTAAATAGAATTCAGCAGTGAATCCATCAGGACCTGGGCTTTTCTTTATTGGTAAGGTTCTAATTACATTTTCAATTTCATTAGCTGAAATTGGGTTATTCAGCAGTTTTACATCTTCTTGATTCAGCTTTGGCGATTCATAAATTCCTAGGAATCTGTCCATTTCTTCTATGTTATCGAATCTATATGAGGAAAGGTTTTTGAAGCAGGTGTTGATGATCTTCTGTATTTCCACCGGGTCTGTAGTGATTTCACCCTTTTCATTTCTTATTGCATGAATCTGAGTTTTTTCTTTCCTTTTTTTGATAAGGTTGGCTAGGGGTTTATCCATTTTATTTACTCGTTCAAAGAACCAACTCTTCCATTCATTAATTCTTTGTATTGTTTCCTTAGCTTCAATTGCATTAATTTCTGCTCTTATCTTTATAATTTCCTCCCTTCTTTGGGCTTTGGACTTGCTCTTCTCTTTCTAGAAGATTGAGGTGCATCATTAGGTTGTTTATGTGTGTTCTCACCGTTTTTCTGATGTGGGAGTTTAGTGCTATAAATTGCTCTCTGAGGACTGCTTTCATTGTGTCCCACAGGTTCCAGTTATTTGTATTTGCATTTTCATTCAATTGTAGATATTGTTTAATTTCTTCTGTGACCTATTGATTGTTTAGGAGGGTATTATCTAATATCCATGTGTTTATGTGGTTCTTGTGGGTTTTTTGTCATTCATTTCCAATTTTACTGCGCTGTGTTCAGGTAATATGCATGGAATTATTTCAGTTCCTTTGCATTTACTTAAGCATGTCCTGCGGACCAGTATATGGTCTGTTTTACAGAATGACCCCTGTGCAGCTGAGAAGAATGTGTATTCTGATGTTGGTGGGTGGAGCACTCAGTACACATCTACTAGGTCCATTTGTTCACAAGTTTGATTCAGTTCTGTTATTTCGTTGCTGATTTTTTGTTTGGTTGATCTGTCTCTCTGTGACAATGGGATGTTAAGGCCCCCTGTTATAACTGTATTATTGTTTATTTGCCTTTTCATGTCTGTTAAGAATTGTCTTATATAGTTGGGTGCTCCCATATTCAGTGCATATATATTTATGATCATAATCTCTTCCTCTCGAAGTTTTCCCCTAGCAAGTATGTAGTGACCTTCTTTATCTCTTTTGATCATTCTTGGTTTGAAGTTCACATTGTCTGCAAACATAATAGCTACCCCTGCTTTTTACTGGATTCCTGTTATACGGAGTATTGTTTTCCATCCTTTGATTTCTAGTCTGTGAGTTTCCTTTTGAGTTAAATGTGATTCTTGTACACAGAATATTGTTGGATTTTGTTTCTTAACCCACTCTGCCAGTCTGTTTCTTTTTATTGGTGAGTTGAGACCATTTACATTAATTGATATAACTGATATGTACTGATTCATCCCTGTCATGATATCTTTCTGTTGTTGGTTTTCTACATTTTCTGTTTAATTATTATTTGCCCTGCTTAGTGGTTTCCTTTTGTTGTTGTTCTTCAGACTGTAGCTATCTTTGTCTCTTTCTAGAATGTCTTTCAGTACTCTCTGTAGTGTTGGTTTGGTGGCCATAAATTTCTTTAGTTGTTCTTTGTCATGGAAATGTCTTATTTCTCCATCAATTTTTAAAGATAGTTTTGCAGGGCACATCAATCTGGGTTGAAATTTGTTTTCTTTCAGGATTTCAAATACTTCACTCCAAGCTCTTCTTGACTTAAATGTTTGTGTTGAGAAGTCTGCTGTAATTCTGATAGGTTTTCCTTCATAGGTGATCTGTTCCTTTTCTCTGACACCTTTTAGTATTTTGTTCTTGTGCTGTATTTCTTATACCCTAATTATTATGTCTGGATGAAGATTTATTTTGGTTATGGTTCATTGGGGTTCTGCATGCCTTACTTACCTGTATATCAGATTCTCTTCCCATGTCTGGAAAATTTTCTGCTATTATTTCTGCAAATAGTCTTTGCAGGTCATTAGTATTGACCCCTGCTTTTTCATTTATGCCTACTAATCTTATGTTACTTCTCTTGGCATCATCTTTCAGCTGTTGAATTGTTGTTTCCTGGTTCCTTGTTATTTTTAAGAGATCTTTTCTTTCATGATCATAAGCGTCCATGCTGTCTTCAAGGTCTGAGATTCTATCTTCAGCTTCATTCAAGCAGTTTTGCCAACTTTCCGTGGAATTTTTCATTTTCTGAATTTCCCTTTGAATCTGTTTCATGCATTCTGTTTGTGTCTTATTTTGTTCATTCAAAGTTTCCATCACTTCCTTATGTTCTTCTATTTTTTTTATCTTGATCTTCCTTAGATACACACAGTATTTCTTTCATAATGATTGTCGTTTCATTTTTAGCTGAGTAATTATTTCTGATTTGAGTTTCTCTTTAGCTTCATGGAGTTGTTTCTTTACCTCATTTGCTATCATTTCAGAAAGTTCTGTTGTGTGAATCCCAGTGTCTTCCATTTCAGTGTCTCTTGAGTTTGTTCTCAGTGGACTGGGGGATTGAGACTGCCTCTTGCTCTTTTGTTTTGTCATTTTCTTCTGGGACCTGTGTGGCTGGGCAGGCAGCCTCCTGATGGATTGCACTGGAACACTTCGCTGGGTAGAGCTTCAGTCCTCCAATATCCCCGTGGCTAGCCAGGGCACACCACCAGATTGCAGTGCTGGACTCTTGTGTTCTGTGGTCTGTGAGACTGGCCACGTGTTCCCCTGATGTACTTTGTTGGGTTGCTCTGGGACACTGGGCTGGACAAAGTTTGTATCCTCCCTGTAGCTAGCAGGGTCACACCCCTGGAGCTTGTCGCTGGTGCCTAAAACCTGACTGTGTAGAATTCAGAACTTTTGCAACCCAGGTGGCTAGCAGAGAGGCACCCCAGGGGTATGTTGCTGGACCTTTAACCTGGCTGGGTGCAGTTCAGAATCTCTGGGACCCAGGCAGCACACACCCTGGAGTGTGGCACCATCAGGACCTTGAGTCTGGCTGGGAGGAGTTCAGAGCCTCTGGAGCACGGGGCAAGCTCTGGCAAGTTCCAGGCATATAGTGTTGGGTTCTTGCTCCTGGTTGGGCAGTGTTCGCAACCTCTATGACCTGCTGCGTGGCTGCACCACTGAACAACAGAGCTTGCACCTTGTGCTCTAATGGGCAGAGCTCAAGTTCTCCAAGGCCCTGCAGCTACACTGGTCACTGCGTGATGAGTGGCTGTGGGACTCTGGGCTGGGCTGGGCTCAGTACCTCAGTGTCCTGTGAGGCTGACTGGGTGTTCCCCTGATGGTTTGCACTGGGATGCTAGGCTGGGTGGAGCTCGATCCTCTATGCAGCTAGTGAGGGTGCACTCCTAGAGTGTGTCACTGGACCCTCCGCCTTACTAGGTGGGGGTCAGAATCCGTGGGACCCAGGCAGCTAGGAGGAGCATACCCTGGAGTGTGGTACCACCAGGACCTTGAATCTGGCTGTGAGGAGTTCAGAGCCTGTGGAGCCAGTAATTGCAATTTAATTATATAATATCCTTAAAATTATTGAAGTGCTTAAGAAAGTATGTGAAAAAACAAAATGAATAAAACATATGTGTTATTGATAGTAAAGAAATTGTAGTCAAATTCCTTATGAAATTTTAGAAGGAGAAAAGTAGCCACTCTTCACTGAAATTTCATGATTAGCCCATTTATAATACAAGAGTAAATTTCAAAATTTATTATTTTTCCATATTTGCTACTGACATATTGCTGGTGAAATTTAAAATACTAAACATATATCCTGGCCTTTTAGCATTCTACATGTTCACTACAATTCTTTAAATTGTATTTTTTAATATATTATTGTGACCCTAAAGCGATTTGACTAATAAACTTAGTAAGGAGTTAGAGGTCAGTAAGCCATCAACTGATGGGCATATAAAACCTTAATTTTTTTTCTAAAGTCAAAAAATGACTCCTTTGGAATATGACATTTTATTTTCAAGAAAATGTTTGTGTATATTTCCCCAGAGATACTGTACAGCATCTGTTTTTTATTAGTAATTCATTGATTTTTGTTCATTTTCTTGTGTTAGTTTTGTTTCTTGGCCATTATCTTCATCACATTGTTTTACAGCAGTTAAAATTGTGGAAGAAAGTCAATAGCCCATGTTAATGTGCCAGCTTGGAAGGATTCTTATATTAAAGTTTGAAGGAATCTCATTCCACAGAGTTTAAAATTTTAAAGAAAAATTATGAAATCTTCACTACAGTCTGATAAACTGGGGATATGTGTGTGATGAGGAAAAGTGGTTGCAGGAAAATATATACTTAATTTTAACATTTATTTGATCACAGTAAAATTCTTTTTAGTAGAGAGGAACTATTTTAGTGCCTTTGCATATCTATACCTGTGTTGTCTACAGGCTTTTTGTTGTACAGATAAGAAATTTTATAAAGAATTGGATGAAAGATTAAAGCATGTGTAATTGTTTGATTTAGTTGCTGGACCAACAGATGTAGAAGGAATCTGTAAGGCGATCAGGTCATGTCCATGGAAGATTTAGTATAAAAGACCAGCATACAAAACACATTGGAGATGCAGAGACATTGATAAACTCTACTGTGGTGCATGTGATATATAGGTGACATGCCGCTCAGTAACAATTAGAAATTAAAATCAATCATATACAGAATTATATAGGCAAGCACATATTTCCTATCTATTGAAACACTGGAGATTATATACACTTCATATATATATATATATATATATATATATATGCAACTATAAACTTTTTGAAATCATTTTACTTACAGATATAAAGAATGTCTATACTATTTGGTTTCTACTGATTTATTTACTTACTTTCAGGGGGATGATAACCTTTCCAGTGTCTAGGATACCAAAATAATTCAGTAAAACTAGAGGACAGTCTTCTTTAAAGTGTAATATAACATTTATTTAAAAGGGTTACATGCTGCTGTATTTCATTATCAGTAGCTAAGTGAACATTAACAAGCTCCATTAAGATAATAGCAATGCAAACTTATTGAGTAAAGGTTCAGATAAATTTCCTAGATTAAGAATTTAATCCCATTTTATCAAGCTTACCATATTATTTTGAATAATTAGGAAAAAATAAAACATCACATTAATCTTTTTATATCTTAGGATTGTATTTTAACCTTTATTTTGACTTAGATCAAAAACACATTTTATTTTCTTACTTGAAAAATACACTTACAGCAGCTTTTTATTTCAAGAAGCTCCCAGCCAAAAACCATAAATATTAGAAACATGAATTTATGCTTCCTAAATCAGGCAATCCTTAAAATTGCATTGAACACAGATGGGCTATCAAGTAGTATAGTTCTGGCCAGAGACCATGTTTACCTAATAATAACCATCAGATTTGAACACATATTTTGAGTTTTAAAATTTTTCAGTCTGTATTATACAAAATTGCCCTCATTTTCTAGTGAAGAAAAATGATAAACAAGAAAAATATAACAAACTGTAAAAAAAAATCAGGACATTCAATGAGCAGGGGCATGCACGGTCTGCCCTTTGTGTCTTGTTCTCCAGTGCCAGTCCCTTCCCCCATCTGCAGTATGGCTTTCAACTTCCTACTTACAAAGATGGCAACCATACCTGCTGCACACGTCCAAAGAACAATGAAGAGAGAAAAACTGAAGAACAAATCTTTCAAAAGACTTTTCGAGAAGTCTAATCCAGCCACTGCTCCTAACCTCATACGTAGAGCTCATGATGTCACAGAATGGGCAAGTGGGTTTTCTAAAATGAATTTAGCTTTCTTTTAACTGAATACATTGAGACCCCAAATGAAATAGAACTGTATCAGAGAGAGGAAGAGTGACATAATGGATTTCAAGTAGGCCACTGTCTTAGTTACTCTTGTCATACTGCTCAGAGAGAATACCCAAAATTAGGGAAGGAAAGGTTTATTTCTTACAGTTCTTGGAGGTTTCTGTTCATGTTCAGCTGGCTGTAAGGCAGGGTGGTGTGGCAGGGCAGCTATTCATGGCAGCCACCAAACAGCAAGGTGAGCTGGCAAGAGAGAGAGAGAGACAGGCCTTCTTCTCACCCTTACACTGTATGCTGGCTCCACCCCTGGGTGTCTGCAACTCTCACATCACCAATCCCAGGACTAGACAACAAACCAATCATGAATGCCAGACTCAGCCCAGTCCATGATTACAGGACGCTTAAGTGGGGACCATTTGACCACACTGTAACATTCCACCCTTATCCCCCAAAGACTCATGTACATCCTTTACAAAAAACACATTTAGTCTATCTTCAGAGTTGCCAAAGTCCTAGCAGTTTCAGCATTGCTGGAAAGTCCAAGTCCCAAATCTCCTCTAAAATCTATGGCGAACTCTTAACTATAACCCCCTGTACAAATGAAAACATATAAAGGCACAAGATAAGCATTACCATTCCAAAAGCTACAAACAGGAATACAAAGCATTGGAACCATAGCAAGTCAAAAATCCAGCACGGTGACCATTAAGTCCTATAGTTCCACACTCAGCATCAGAGGCAATCTGGTTGTAAGCTCCAAAAGGCTTGAGTGACTCCACCCCCATGGCACTTCCAGGGGTTCCATTTTTCACAGCTTCTCTCATAAGCCCACTCTGCTTGGTTCTTGCAGCTTTAATTGGATGATTCACATTCCTGGCTTTTCCAAGTCTTTTCCTGGGTTTTCCATTGCACCCTTGGCTTCACCCTTACATCTTTACATATTGCCCTCTGCAATCAGGGTGGAAGCTGCCTTAAACTTAGAATTTGTCCATTTGCATTGCATTTAAAACCAGCCCCATGTGGATGCCACCAACGTTCACTGCCAGCTAGAGCACTGGCCTGGCTTTCCTCTCTCTTATCTGTAGGGGTCAAGTGCCTGGATTGGTGAGCTCTCTGAACCTGATTGTGAGGAAAAACTTGTTTATGCTGCTGCCATTCTGGAACCTGGTGTGACTGCTAACATTTTGAAACCTCCTATGGCCTACATTGCCACTCTGGAACATGGTGCTCTGCTGCTTTTTCCTCCAAGCAAATTCTTTCACCTTTGCCAGCTTGAGACTGCAAAAGGTGGAGACCCACTGCTTTCTGGAATGGTGTCAGGTCATCTTTCTTATTTCTTTGCTTCTCAGCAATTGAGGTCTCAGCTCTATCTCTACAGTCCACAGCTTCCTGACCAAACTCATAATATTTTAAATCATAATGCTGGGGTCTTTGCTCCTGATTTGCAACATAAATCTAGCTAAAAGCCCCCAACAGTGGCCATGCCACTGCCTCAACATTTGTCTGCCTTGAAATTTCCTTTGCCAGATTAATCAGTCCATTGCCCTTAATCTCAGTCTCAGGCAAAGTCTCTGGACATGAGCAAAATGAAGACAAAATTTCGGCCAAACTGTCACACATATTGTGTGGAGCCCAACAACCAATGCAGCACTTCTTCCCAGCAGAAACCTCCTGAACCTGCTCTTTACCAGTAGACTTTCTATCAGCTTTCTGGTTTCTTGAGTTCTGGCCAGAATCTCCCATATGGAACAGCCTAAACTGTTCCAGCACTACTCTTTCAGGTGGCTTCTCCAAACTTTTCCAAACACTTCCCACAAGCCATTCCCAAAGGCTCTTGAACCACATGGTCAGATTTAGTCACAGCTATGACCCCACTCCACTAGTACCAAATTTTGTCTTAGTTACTTTTTTCTTGTTGCTGAGACAGAATGCTTGACACCCAAAATTAGGGAAGGAAAGGTTTATTTCTTACAGTTGTTGGAGATTTCTGTACATATTCAGTTGGCGGCAAGGCAGGGTGGCATGATGGGGCAGCCATTCGTGGTGGCCACCAAACAGCAAGGCTAACTGGAGAGAGAGAGAGAGAGAGAGAGAGAGAGAGAGAGAGAGAGAGAGAGAGGCCTTCTTCTCACCCTTACACTGTATGCTGGCTCCCCGCTGGGTGGGTGCAACTCTCACATTGCCAATCTCAGTGCTAGACAACAAACCAATCACAAATGCCAGACTCAATCCAATCCATGTTTACATGAGGCTTAAGTGGGGGCCATTTGACCACACTGTAACAGCTGCTAAGTATGTGTGCCACAAAGCAGTTGGCTGCCAGCAACAGAATTCAAATGCTGATATGCTAGGGAAGGTCTATGCAGTCTGTGTGGCCTGCAATGACCTTAGTGAGAACTCACAATGACCATATATAACTTTGGCAGGTTGGATGACTGTGAGAACAGGGAATGAAATGGTCCCAAAATGAGGTAGGTATTTAGATAATTCTGCTGACTGTCCTGTACAGCATATACAGGATATGTGGGTGTGCAAATTCACTCAGAAATAAATTTATCACTAGAGAAAGCAATTTAGTTGAGAAAAAATCAAGTTTAGTGTAAAAATAGAAAGAAAACAAGACCTCCAAGGTTAGAACAATGAATTGAACATGTGTCTGTGATAATAATGGTATGCTAGCTAGCAGAATAACAGAAATGAAAGAAATCTGGTCTCAGTGTTTCTCGAGAACTATTAATCACTTTAATGACTTCCATTTATGTTTGTTTAGCTTTAAGTATTTGTTGTCAGTATTTGATTGCTTTATTATTGCCCTTTATGGTTTGTTTTCCAACATCTTCTCTGAAATCACTTCACTTTGTCATTATATTTCAAATTTTTGTATCTCTGCTCTGCAATGGATTTTGAATCTGGCTGTTCAGAGATTTTCCAAAGTGCTTCTCTCTTTCATAATGAGTATTGTAAAAAGACTCAATCTAGTCCAAAAAAAGCCACTGAAAAGTATTTTTGGCAGGTGAGTAATACAAACTTTAAAAATATTAACAGCACCTAGCAGGCAGCAAGCAAGTAAATGAAAAGATAAATCAAGTAATATCGTATTAACGCTAATTGAAACAGGGGGATACTATTACATATCACTTAGAATGCTCAGAATTCAAACCACTGACATCAGCAGAGACTGTCAAGGATGTAGACCAGTAAGAATTCCCATTCAGTGCTGGTGGTATCACTCATCAGTGGAGGGTTCTTTTGCTTGATTCAGATGGAGACCACAAATCAGCACTAGTCAACACCAATTAATGCTAGGTGCCAACAAATGACACTTCTGGTTGCTGGTTTCTGCTGCTACCAGCTGCTGCTATTCAAAGCTGGCTTGTGTTGGATGCAGGTTACTGTTCTCTGTTGCTCTGTGTTTGTTGGATGTGGGTCTCAGGAGCTCCTCATGCCCAACAGTCCCTAGTGTTTATTGCTCCTTCTTGTAAAGTGACTGCTCTGTCCACACTACTGAGTACTGAGTTCACATTACCTGAGTAGATTTACAGAACTTTCTGAGCCCAAAATACCTGAGAAACAAATCAGGATCAGTTTTACAGGACTTCCAGAGCAAGGCTTTATTTAGACAAGACCTATGGTGCAGCTCTGGGAGCTCAGTACCCTAATAGGAGTCCTCTTAGACCAACCTGAGAAAGCCTGGGGAAATGTTGCCTGTGACTGGTCCAAATTTGGGCCTGATCATTGGTCCAAATTGGTGTAAATTCAAGACTTCTGATTCAAATCTACTAATGAGTACAAACTCAAGGATGGACATCTCTTGGAGTGGGTGTGGACTGTCTAAGACAGCCACAGGTTTCATGCCTGCTCTTAGGAGGAGCATCAGAGAGAGGCAGAGACAGACTACTTAACTGACAGCTGTCATGACTCCATGAAAAGTGGCAGGATTGAAACAGGGAAATCTTTAGAGTAGATAGCAGTTGTAACTATAGCTTATTGAGGGTTAGAGAGGTTAGGGATGTTAATAATGGGTCTGGATCCTTCTGTGATCTCTGTCACATTAGAAGTGTTTTCCCCACCACTTCTTCAAAGGCAAAAAGCATCTGATGTGCATCTGTGTGGGAGACACCAGGGCTGATAGTGGAACTGCATCTGCTGCCAGAGTGCCTTGGAGAGCAGCCAGGAAGTAAATTTTGGGTGGCAGGAAGACAATGAAGAAAGCTGTACCTGACCCTCCTCAGGGGTCTATGGGAGGGGAGCTTGGGGGAGTGGAAAGAAACAAAAGGGTGGGGTATGACAGCTGTTGGCCAACAGCACCTCCCTCCAGCCGTCATAGGAAAAAGGAGAGGCAGGCGCTTTGCACCTGTCTCAATGGGAATGCCGAAGAATAGTACACCCACTTTGGAAGGATGTTTGGAAATTTCTTACAAAACTAAGTATAGTTTTATTACATGATTCCCAAATGGTACTCTTTGGTGTTTACCTCAGAGAGTTGAAAGGTCATAGTCACACAAAAAGTGCATACAGATGATTATAGTAGCTTTGTTAATATAGCCAAAACTTCCAAGTAACCAAGATGTCTTTCAATCAGTAAATGGATAAATAAACTGGCATATTCACACAGAGATGAAAGAGAGGGAACAGGAAGGGAGGGAAAGAAGATAAAAAATAATTAAAATGTACATGCATCAGCTTCTCATGATGAATAATTTTGTACTGTAAACATGTACTAAAAAAGATAGGTTATACAGATGTATACTATTAAATGAAAAGAAAAAAGCTATATGCCAAAATACTGTGTAATTCCAAACAAAAGACATTCTAAAAAAGGCAAAGCTAGGGGATCAAGAGGAACATCAGTGATTTCTCATATGTGGGAGGGAAGGATGACTAGGCAGAACATAGAGGACTTTTAGGGTAGTGTAACTATTCTACATGTACTATAATGGTGGGTTGTCGTTTGTCCAGACCGACAGAATTTACAGTACCAATAGTGAACCTTAATGTAGACTGTGAAATTTGTCTGACAGCAACATGTCTGTGTGGGTTCATCACTGAAACAGAGGTGCCACTGGGTCAGATGTTGAGAATGAGGGAGCCTCTGCATGTGTAGTCAGGGTTTATGTGAGAAATTTTAGTATCCTCTACTCAGTTTCTCTGTTAACCTAAAATTACCCTAAGACTTGTGACCAGGATGACTAAGAAAATTGCGTGAAATAAAAAAAAAAATGAAATGCCCAAATTTAGAAAATGGAATTTAAAAATACAAAAGAAAAGAAAAACATATTCCTCCCCATCTGAGATACTCACTAGTCACGCTTTATTTATTTTTCAATATTAAAACATTTTCATTTTTTCTTTACATAGTTTCTATTCAAATTCTCCAGATGTCCCCCCATATTTTTTTTTTTACTTTAAAAAAGTGAACCAGATGTAGTCCCTTTGTTATGCAACTTGAAATTTTGTAATCTAGTACAAGACTTTCTGTTTTGGTCCTAAGGACACTGATTTGTTGAACAGATTTTATCCTTCAGAAGATTCTAACTTCTACATTTTTTCTTTTTCATGGCTGTCCAGCTAAATTATCTTTAATGTTATAAATGTTCCATCAGTGTGCTAAATAGTCAGAATTCTCTGAATCCATGTGGCTGCTGAATGCTTGAAACGCTAGTTTGATCAATTCAATTTTCATTTAACTATAATTAATTCAAAGTAAAATTTAGGCTCAATTTGAATTTAAATTATCACCACCTGTAGCTATTGACTGCTGTATTGAACAGAATAAATTTGGTTACTAGCTCAAGATCATTTTACAGGAAAATGTACAATTGTCTCCAATATTTTATTGATTCAAACTGAACATATTTACCTAGCATACTTCTTAGTGGTGTTACATACTTTACATTTTTATGTCAAGAGACACTTCTTATCTACTTGTTCCTCCATTAACATTGTTAATACTGAGAACAGGGTGGGAATGATGAGATTTGGACACTGCCACCTGCATATGACAAGTGTCCTACTAAATTTAGAAAGTAATCTGTGAGCTATAGTGGACCTGAACAGAAGTTCGGTTCTTCAAAAATCCTTTTTGGTTTTCTTCATAACACCAATTAATAATTCTTTCACATGTTTATTTTCAAAGTTTGCAGAATGATGATTTTTGTACTCTACCATTGCTTCTACATTATTAGATAAACTTTCCATTTGCCTTTTTAAAATGTTTTTTTATTTTATTTTATTTTATTTATTTATTTATTTATTTATTTTGCGGCACCAGGAATCGAACTCACAGCCTTGCACCTGCCAGGGCAGGTGCTTAAGCCACTGAACCAACCTCCCGGCCCTAGTTTTTTGAGGCAGGGTTGCATTATGTAGCTCAGGCCAGTCTTGCGCTCGCATTGTAGCCCAAGCGGGTCTTGAACTCACAACGCTCCTCCTACCTCAGCCTCCCGAGTGCTGGGATTAAAGGCGTGCGCCACCACGCCCGGCTGTTTTTTTTGTTTTGTTTTGTTTTAAAGGTAGTAAAATCCAATAAAACATAACAGAACAAAGTCAATCAAAACTATCAGTAGAACTGGTACAGAACTTCATTTGTCTTTATGAAGAAAAGCTTTCCTGATTAGCAAGAGCTATTTGGTTAAGCAAGATTTCTTGTGCAAATGAAGGGCAGTGCTTAGTTTTTCATCCCCTTTAATTGTCAGGAAGGGGAAGATGTTTAATAACATACAAAGGAAGATGTTTGAATAACCATCTCAAATGGTAAAACATTTTTTCAAACTTCCATTGAAAAGTTATTTTTATTAATCAAAAATTTGGGGGATCAAGTGTGTACCTCAGTAGTAGAGAACACATTAGAATGTACACGGCCCTGAACATAATCACCAACACCAAAAAATGAAATCGTGAATTTCTCTTTATGCCGGCTTATGATGTTAGCTTCTAAAATGAGAGCCAGGTTTCATTTTAGAGCTTTGCTGGGAAGATACATCATTGGCTTGAGAGCCAATGAAATCCAATCTCATGTTTCCACTAACATCACCTTTGTAGTGATCCAGTATCCATGGTTTTAGTTATGGAAGGTCCCAAAATGGAATGGCCTGATTTAATGAAAAGTTGCATCACTTGGAGCACATGTGTGCTTCAGGATGCATAGACATATACCAAAAGATGATAGCTTATTATCTTATAGTTTGTAGTGAGATTTTCTGAATTTTAGAATGTGCACAGTTTACTGGCAATGGGTTCTTCCTACCAGCTTCAAATTATTGGGTTTGTATATTAAGGATGAGACAAGTTTTGGGCTTTTTCATGGCATGAGTTAGACTTGTTAGAATTGGACTTACCAATGGGTGAGTTACATGTGTTAATCACCACATACAATGTGGTTATAATGTTTAACCTTAGGTGTTAATTTGACTCGATGCAGGTATACCCAAATAGTAAAACGTTTTTTCTGGTTGTATCTGTGAGGATTTTTCTGAAAGAGAGTGGCACTTGATCAGTGGACTGAGTAAAGGTTACCCGGTGTGTGTAGGTGTTATTTAATAGTTTGAGGGCATGGATACAACCAAAAGCAGAAGATGACACTGCTGTTTCTTCTTCCTGGAGCCAGGACATCTTTTGACTCTTGCCCCTAGACATGAGAACTACAGGATCCTTGACTTTTGAACTCCAGAACTCGCAACAAAGGTCCCTCAGGCCCCCAGGTTCTTAAACCTTTGGCCTCAGAATCATAATTATACCATTAACTTTCCTGGTTCTCAGGCCTTAGATTGAGCTATGCTATTGGCTTCCCTGTCTATTATGATATTTCTCAGTTTCCATAATCCTCTGAGGCATTTTCCCTAATAAATCTAAACCATTCATCAATCCATCCATTAATCCACCCACCATCCATCTATCTTTTGATCCTATCTCTCTGGAAAACCCTAAAAAATACAGCAATAATTGCAGTTTCTGATGCTTTGAAGCATTTTATTATTAACAAAGCACATCCATATAAAATATTTGATTTGTTATTCACAAAAATGTAGGAAATAATATTTTATTGTATCCCAATTTTCATTGAGGAAACTTAAACTTAGAAGAATAATTTGCTTATCTAGCCAAAGGCTAGATTTACCCATCCTCTAAATAGCTGTGTTGAGAATTAAAACCCAACACTTTAGTCATTAACTCATTTAATAATGATTTATTAAACATAATTTGTAAAGCTATCTCTTTGGCACTAGGGTCATACTGAAGCAAAAGATACAAATAATTGTATTTTTCCTCAGGGAAATTATAATCTGGCTCAAAGTCCATCACTTTAAGGAATGTTTTGTAAAAGTATTTCACGGTACACTTCCATCTCATCGTATTCTCACTGCCCTTCCGCCCAGATGTAATAATTGCAACTGCCAATCTTTTTGTGTTTCTTGTGTCCATAAATATATGTACTCAGTGACTCTGAGTCTTCACTTGTCCTGATCACTTATCCTACCACATTAAATCATTCACCATGTCTTGTAGACTCTATTTTCTCATGCTCTCCCCATTTCTCATACCTTAGTCTCTATTTCCATTGCAGTACTTCTTCCATAGGTGAAAGACTTATTTTTCTGACTGAAATACTATAACTATCTCTAAATGGGCTACTTGCTTTATGAAGTTGCCATCATGCTTTTTATAAAACATGTATCTAGTCTTTCAAGCTTTAGCTTTCAAAGGCTTTCATTGCATTCAAGATTTTTTTTAAGTCCAAACATTTTAGCAAGGGTTTTCATGGTCTGCCTTCTGTGTAATTCTTTGGTTTCTTGTCCCAGAAGAACCTGTGAAATGAATGCTGCTAAATTAATATTTTCAGGTAGGAATTTCACTAAACATTTGGAAATAATTTGAACTTTATAGCTACTGTGGTATCCCAACAACTCTTAATACTATACAGAACTTGGTCCAAATTTGGAAAGGGAACTATGGAAGCTATTTCTATATCTGAAATTGGCTCTAAGGTACTGTTGCTTGTCTTATAAAAGTCTTCAATGTATGTCAGTGGTTTATGATTGAAATTTGTGGAGGCTTACTGAGATAATCCAATTATGCCATGCTAGGAGTCAAGACTAGTCCCCACAGGATCCATCATGTCACGATGGGAAAGGAATTACCTCTTCAAGAAATGATGGCTTAGCTGGCTGTGGTGGCACATGCCTCTAATCCCAACAAGAGTGATGCTGAGGCAGGAGGATCATTGTATCACCATATCTCTACTGTCTGCTGAAACTGATCCTTCTGCCTCAGCATCACTGGGGTTGGGATTACAAGGTCAGTTTGGGCTATGTATTGAGTTCAAAGCCAGCCTGAATGACATAGTGAGATCCTGTTTCAAAAAACAAAACACAAAACACAAAACACAAAACAAAACAAAACAAAACAAAACAAAACAAATGGAACGAGAAATGATTGCTTTCCCAGAACCTCATAAAGCCATTTGTGAGCTAATGATCAACCAGATCATGTCTTGATATGAATTACATGTTTCTACCTATGCAAACCCCAACCCTTACCTTTGTCACCCTTCTTTTTTTCTTTCTTTCTTTTTTTTTTTTTTAATGAAACTCCAAAATTTCTGTTAGGCCATTGATGATAGATCTTGAACCTTTTCATCTATTCTTCTCAGCCTGGTCCTGGAGATTTAAGCTTCTTTCCTGCCCTTTACCACCATGGGTATTACCTTGACTGACATTTTGGGATGAATGGCCAAGCCTCGTTTGTTTGAATCACTTGGAGCTGGAACTTTTGCCCTAAAACTCTGATAACAATGGTTGTCATTGCCCATCATTTTGCCTGGAATGTACCCCCCCAAAAATGGCATTAGAAAGAAGAATGACTTGTATCTCTTGAATGACCAGTGTGATCATTATGTATATCTAAATTATACGAATAAACTTAATAAATATAAAAAAGAAAGAAGAATGAAGCTAATGAATAAAAAGGGGTAGTGGAATATCTAGCAAAAGTATTCAATAAAAGTTAGCTATTTTTATTTGACCCAACCATGCAAGTTAGCATCAACCTACTTACCTAGATAAAATAGAAAATGTGATCTATGAAAAGTCAATTGTTAAGGAAAATTTTAAAAAGATCTTTTCATCTTTTACCATTAGCTATATTTTATTTCTGAATTATTGCTAAGTCTCAGAAAAGGTTGTAAAGTTTTTGTGGTCCAGTAAACATTTTGACAAGACAGATTCATAACTGCATATTTATAGCTCTCTGCATCTTCTTGCAGTCCTACCAGAAGTCTTTAAAATTGTGGTGACTTATAAGAACATAAATTTTTATAAAGGAATTTTTGTAGTTATTCATTATTGTTTTCTTTTTCAAATCCTTTAGTGACCTGTAAAAATGAATAAGTTTTGTTTTGTTTCTGTTTCTTTAAAAAAATGTATTGCAACCCAGTGCGGACATTTTTTTTTTATTATTAAGTTTATCGGTACAATTTACATATGCATAGTGATCACATTCATCATATAAAATTTGTACCTGTACATGATGTCTTGATTCTTATTTTTTCTCCCATTTCCCTCCCCTCCCTTCCCCCTCTCCTCCCCTACTTATTTATAAAAGCTTTACTCCTATTTCATTTTTCTTCCCTTATTTTTTCTTTTCAAGTCCTGAGAGGATGAGGCAACTAAGTGAGGCTAAAATGCACAGTGATGTCATTTTATTTAAATTGTTACCTGGTCTCTAAACCTCTATAGCCTAGGAGTCTATTATTTCAAAAGCCACCATCACATTCAGGACTCCTGAATGGTGTTGATTCACTGGGATGATTTTGTGTAGGTACCTCTTCTCACTGTTAGCCATTTTTTCAATTGCTAGGTAGTTGTCATTTAAGTATTAATAAAGGAAAAATGTCATTTCCTCAAGGCTGCTGGTATGTCAATGCCCTCTCCATGGGTCATCATGGTGTGAGTTTAAATGTGTTACTGGCTTAAGGAGTGCAGTAACGCTTGCCTTATAGTGTGAACATATGTGGCCAATTATGTTTTCTGTTTTTAATAATGTGCTTGTTGATTTACTGGTCGACATTCTTCTCTGTTCATTAATTTTTATAGGCTTGGGCTTTTGAAACATTCTCACGTGGTTTGTTGCAGCATCACCTTATTGCCACCACATATTTTAGTCTTATAAACAGAACACAAAACTGTGTTGTTCCCATGGAAACCCTCAAAGATTGCTGAACCACAGCTTTGAGTCTGTAACTCCTACTGTGCATGGGTTCATGCTTTGCAAGGTATAGCCTCCTCTCCAATGCCCTAGCATAAAAAGCCAGTTAAACTAGATATCATTAGATCTTCTTGTTTGTCTAATTTTCATTTTTTAAAATACCTTGGATCACTTCTAGCCATCATAGTAGAAAAGAGCTATATTAGTCCACCACAATTAATTGAAAGTTGGTGTGAACAGAATATCAGTTACAAAAAGAAGAGTAGCAGCTCCCAGGGCAATTTCTAGAACTCTTACATTCATTCATTCATTTACTTACTCAGCTGTTATTTGTTAAATAATAGGAATAAGAGGGGCACTATTCCAGGTCTGGGAGTTATAGTGGTGAGCCGTACAAAATCTCTGACTTCATGATTCTTATGTTCTAGTAGAAGATGGAGACCAAGAAGAAAATCAAAACAAATGTAAGTATAAACCACTACACCATGCAATGGGATGGAAAGTAATTGAGGTGGTATGTGGTATATATGTGGTAAGGGTTGTGATTTTAATCAGTGTCTTCAAATGACATGTCATTGTAGTAGGTAATTTTCAACACAGATGTCATTGAGGTGAGTGAGTAGGTCATGCAAATATCTGAGTGAAGCTCTATGAAGAGGAGGCTACAAACAACTTGAAGTGAGGACAAGTTTGATATGTATTCATTTGACATATAGCAAGAGTTCTATCATTGTAGCACCTGGTAACCAAGGACAGGAGTTCGCTAAGTGATGTGCAAATAGAGAAAAGAAAACAGGTAATGTCTCATGGGCCACAATAAGGACACTGCATTGTTTTGACTGTGAGGATCTTTGATCAAGAAAATGATGGGGATTAATTTACAGTTTTATTGCATATTTTTCTTCATTGTGAGACTGTGTAAAGGTAAAAGTGGAGGCTAGGAGAACAGTCAGGACTTTGTAGTAATCACTTTGGATTTAGGAGAGAGAGAGAGCACACAAGAAGACTGGATTTGGAGTAAGTATGAAAGACACCACTAGATCTTACTGATATTTTGAACACAGGTTGTGAACAAAAAGAATCAAAGTGGCTTCTAGACTACTGTTCTGAGTTACTATGTCAGTGAGAATAACAGTCACTGAAATGTAGAAAATCAAGGAAAAAGAGTTTTTTTGTGGTAGAGAAGCAAGAGTTCTGATTTGAACATATTATGGTAGAGCTGTCTAATTGGATATCCTAAAGTAGATTTTGCGAATGTGGTCTGGTGTCCAAGTTTGGAACTCCAAGAGATTGTGGCAAGGGCTAGTAAGCCATGAATCTGGGATCATAATTAGAAGATGTCATCTGTATGAACAACTGAAGCTAGAAATGATGCTGTTGGCAATTTCTAAGGGCATGGCTCTCCTTGTGCACAAATTGATTTAAAATTGTTTTAGTTAATGACTGCTGCTCTAATGGTGCATGAGAAACAGCCACTGAACCTCAGTGACACACAGCATCGTATATCTTTGGCTTGTTGCTGTTATTGACAGGGCTCACTCACATAGCTGGGGTCAGCTAGCTGTGAGATAGAGCAATTGCAGTGACTCAGCTCTGCCACCCCCATCAAGGTAGGACAGGGATCCCTGGGGTGGAAACGTATTTAGCAATATTTGTGTCAATTCCTAAGATGAAGGTGATGTGTTGTACTGCTTCTCAATGTTCTAACACAAAATGACCTATTAATTGGCAACCTCTAGTCAAGCAGTTGAAATGTTTGACTCAGAGACAACATGGTCCAACTGATCTGTTTTGAGCACAAGCGCAATTAACGAACTGTAGATAGTGTGTCCAGGTCACTTGCTTTCTCCAGATAAGATTGTCTACTTTGTCAATTAACTTTGACCGTATATACTTGTTGTTATAGTTTCCAGATTCCTAGAAATTTTCCTTACTTCCTGTTTTGTGTGAAAGCAGTACTTCTGTCTGATTTGTTCACCTTTTTATCCTGAGTGCCTGTGCTTTTCATGGGCCCAAGGATTGGAAAGTGAAAAATTTGTGTTTTTTGATGTATTTGTTCAACAAATATTTGCATGAAGGTCTTTCTTCCACATGCAAACCCTAGTTCCTCTAGGGTTAGCCTGGATTAAAATCCTGGAAAAATACTAAATTCAAGAATGGAAAAATCTATATTTAAACTACTCTTTATAGTTTTAGAATTAATTTTACACATTCCAACCAGTCTGCTAATACTATATCTGCCTGTCCTCATTTACTATTAAGCTTTACAGTGATTGCTATTATTCTCAGAATAGGGGCCTAAACCCAACACAAAATCCCAAAGACCTATATAGTCTGGCTCTTTCTTTCCAACTTCATTTTTAAATTTTTTTTCCAGTTTTTTGAGACAAGGTCTTGCTGTATAGTTCAGACTACTCCTGAACTCACTATGTAGCCCATGCCGGCCTCAAAGTTGAAGAAATTCTCCTGTCTCAGCCTCATGAGTGCTGGGACTATAGGCATGCACCACCACCCCTGGCTTTCTTTCCAGCTTCTAGCTGCTTAACTTGTATTTGTTTTTCCATTTCTCTCCATGACCCATTATGACTTTTTTTTAGTTTCTTAAGTGAACAATAATCCCTATCAGTTTGCTCCTTGAAGACTATTGAGAAATGCCTAGTTCACCTGCAGACTTTACCTGGGCTAAGTCAGGACTTCAGCATGTACACATATAATGTTTAGCATTATTCTTCCCAACAGAAATCATTTCAAATAACATGTATTTTAGTGGCTATTTTATTTATATCTGTCTACTGTATTACAAACTATGAGAAGTGATACACATATCTGTTTATTTCATGTATGTATTTCTAAGACTTAGCACAGTTCCTGGTACAAAATGAATTCAATAAATGTTCTTTTTGCTTCCTAACAAGGTGATTTCTTAATTTAAAAATAATCACAGGACTCTAAAGCTTTCTGGAGAACTTTTTAGAAAGAAATACATTAGAATATATTCATGTGATTATTTAGAATCATTTTTTCTAGGAAGAAAGTATCTTACTAACATGTCAGAATAATCTCTATTTCAAATCTTTCCAAAGCTGTCATTTTAACTTAATGTTAAAACAAGAGGAAAACAAGAAAAATTTGACTTGAAAAATTATTAATATAGAAGATGTATTTCTCTTCTCTCATCTAATTTCCACAAGAAAAAAATTCATGGTAACCTCAATGTGATTTACATTTCTGGAGCTATTAAGAAAGGGGGACTAGCTGGGTGTGGTGGCCCATGCCTTTAATCCCAGCACTCGGGAGGCTGAGGTATGTGGAGCATTGTGAGTTTGAGGCTGGCTTGGGCTACAACGTGTGCAAAGCCAGCCTGAACTACATAGTGTGACCCTGCCTCAAAAAAATAGGGCTGAGAGTTTGGCTCAATGGCTTAAACACCTGCTCTGCAGGCGCAAGGGCTATGAGTTTGATCCCTGGTACCAAAAAGAGCAGGGGACTTACTATAAAATTTGACTGTCATCTTCTTCCTTTTTCTTAATGAGAAGAATTCCTGAGTCCTAGAACCAGGAGAGATTTTTCTTGTATCCTTAGTGATATCGGACTTTCTAAATGTGAAAATAAACAATTATAAAAGACCTATGTTTTAACATGTTTTGGTCTCAGACTATAACTTTCCCCAAGTTAAATCTTTCTTATCTGCTTTTTAGAACATTTGTTCAGTTTGCCTTTTAATGAATATTAAAGTGATAATTTTATGCATTTTTAAAAATTTTACCCAAGAATAGTCTTATCTACTGATTAGCAATACAAATAACTTATTGACCATTAAATACTATCCAGCTATAATCTTTCAGTCACATAATTTTATTTACTTGTAAAACTTCTATATTTCCCCCATTTAGTGATTATGACTTTTAAGGATACTAATCCCAACCTCACAGTGAAAAACAAATAATTTTCCTGTGCAGCTGGTAAAATGCCAGAGAACTTCTCAAGCACTTATGTAGAGAGACTCATATTTTAGCCCCAAAGCAATATTGCAATTCAACTCAAAGTAGGAGAGGAAAGTATTAATTCCATAAATTATAATCCAAGCCCACACATATATGGATAGAGAACTTCTAGGCTAAAATCACATTTGGCAGTTTGTCCCTGAATGAACTTCCTCCAGATTTCTTTAAAACTATACATAATCAGAAAGAACCCAAAGCAAAATACCAAAACTTAATTATGAAGCAGTATCATTTTTTAAGTATAGTATAAAGCTGTTGGGGTTGATTTAAATTAAACTTTAAGAGAAACAATTAGTGGGTGCTTTTAATTCATGCCTTAAGAAATATAATAAAGAAGATAGAAAAAGTCT
This sequence comes from Dasyprocta punctata, assembly GCA_004363535.1. Lineage (NCBI taxonomy): Eukaryota > Metazoa > Chordata > Mammalia > Rodentia > Dasyproctidae > Dasyprocta > Dasyprocta punctata. The sequence goes on from RJWM01009106.1 coordinate 62,903, forward strand.
CCTAATTTATCACTCAATATTATAATAAAAACAACAGAGTGCCTTGCACTTCAGCTACCTGCAAGATATTGCTTTGGGTGCCAACAATGAAGAAGATGGGATTGATTGATTGATTGATTGTGCCGGCGATTAAAATCAGGTCCTTACATCTGTGAGACAATCACTCAACCACTGAGCTGTATTCTCATCCCAGAAGATTTTTTTTCCTCATCGAAATTTCAGTCTAGTAGAGTTGTCTATAGTTTTGAAAGAACGTAAGAATGATGACATAGAAAGTAAAAATTACTACGTACATGTATCACATGACTACCTAATTTGCTGCTCAAAAATTATAAAATGAAGTAACTAACCTAGGGTATAAAGAATTAATAGAGAAGCCGGGCGTGGTGGTGCACGCTTTTAATCACAGCACTCGGGAGGCTGAGGTAGGAGGAGCGTTGTGAGTTCGAGGCTGGCTTGGGCTACAGCGCGAGCGCAAGGCCGGCCTGAGCCACACAGTGCGACCCTGCCTCAAAAAACCAGGGCTGGGAGTTTGGCTCAGTTACTTAAGCGCCTGTCTGATAGGCACAAGGTTGTGAGTTCAATCCCCGGTGCCCAAAAAAAAAAAAAAAAAAAAAAAAAAAAGAATTAATTGAAACAAGATGAGAGTTATGATTATTTCAATAGAGTGAGCATCTTGCATCTTGGGTTCATGTTGGATTTTCTCTTCAACTAAGCTGGATCAAAAGTCCAATAAATTCCTCCTTATATATATTAGAATTGCAAACCTACACATCATTTCAGATAGGATATACCAATTTAACCAATGAGTTTGAAGGACTAAAGAAAAGATCATGTATGGTGCTTTTAGACACTTTTAAGAAATATGTTATGAGTGGATTTCAACATTAGGATGAAAATAGTAGGATTTGAAATTGAAGTTATCAGGCAAAGCATATTTAATTAATAAAATTTTAATTGTTAAATAATGATGTATAGTGATGGGTGCAATGTGATACTTGGATCTTTGTGTGCTTTGTTTACAGATTCAATCAAGCTAGCATATTCATTACCTTCTCAGGTTATTTTTTTGATGACCTTAAAACTTTATTCTTTTAGCAATTTAAAAACATGTAATACATGAAAATTAACCCTAGATACCAGGTAATACAAATGATCACTAAAATTTTATTTCTCCAGGCTAATTGAAACTTTGAGCAACAAAGGGAATTAATATCTTTCTCCATTCCTCCTATTGCCATCAGGTATATTGGTTGGTTACTTTCTCCCTTCTTCCCTCCCTCCGTTCCTTCTTTGTTTCTATGACATTTTTAGATTTGACATATAAGTGAAATTATATAGCATAGTCATCCCTATATATTCTTTAGTTCATATCCATGAATTCTGCAATTGTACATCAAAATTATTTGAACAAGTTTCACCTGTATTGAACATTGCACAATTTTTTCTCATTATTATTCCTTAAACTATATCATATAATTATATTTGTGTATATATATATATAATTTATATTTTATCATGTAATCTAGAAATGATTTAACATATATGGGAGATGTCTTAGCCACTTTTATCATTGCTGAGACAAAATGCCCAACACTTTTAAAGAGGGAAAGGTTTATTTAGTCCACAATTTGGAGAGTCCATAACTGGCTGGCTCCAAGATAGGGAGGTACATGGCAGAGGGGCAATAGTTCATGATGGAATAAGACAGCAAAAGTTATGAGAGAGAGACAGAGAGAGCCTTTTGTGTCCCTTATATTGTAGTCAGGCTGTCTACCCTAAGGGAGATGTAGTACTCACATCTTTAACCCCAGCATTGGACCATGAATCAATCAAACTCTATATTCAGCTGCCTCTGAAAAGCCTGTCCACTGTGACTGCATGAGGCTTTGGGGGGGGGCATCTAGACACAAGCAATAACATTCTACACCTGGACCCCAAAGACTCATGTCTTCTTTCATATAGAAGACATTTAGTCCATTTCTAAGAGTTACTGATGTTCTAAATGTTTCAGTATTGCTTAAAGGTCCAAGTCCCAAGTATCCTCTGAGATTTAAGGCAAACTCTTAGCTGTCAGCCCCTATACAAAGGAAAATAAAGTTAGGCAATTTCAACATTCAATGGCGGCAGATAGATGTTTCCATTCCAAAAGTTAAAAACAGCGGGATACAAAGGAATTGGACTGAAGCAAACCCCAAATCCAGCAGGACAAATATTAAGTCCTGTAATTTCATGTGCAGCATCTAAGGCAATCTATGGCAATAAGTGAACTCCAAATAGCTCGGGTGGCTCCACCATGTGGAACTGATGCTGGTTGTAGCTCCCGTGGGTTTTCTTTTTAGCCTGCTGCACTGCCTCATTGCAGCTGTCCCCAAATAATTCATGTTCTTGGATTCTCCAACTTTCTGGGGTCCTCTCTACACCTTTGGCTTCACACTCATAACTCCACACACTGCCCTCTCAGGGGCACACTGCCAGACCTTCAGAAATCTGAGTGGGTGCCTTTCTAACCCCATAACTCTTCCTTTCTTCATGCACCTAAATACAGCATCACATGAATGATGCAAAGGTCTGCTGCCAGCTGAACCAGTAGTCAGGCTTCCTCTTTCTTGGTTGAAGGGATCAAGTGCTGAATCACTAAGCACTCTGACTCGAATTCTGAGGAACACATTCTCCATACTGCTGCCATTCTGGAATGTGGTACAGCAACCACCATTCTGGAAAATGCTACAGGCCTCTGTCATTCTGGAATATGGTGCTCTACAGCCTTTTCCTCAAAGCAAAGTCTTTCACTTTTGCAGTTTTGAGGCTCCAAAAGGTGGAGACTTGCTGCTTCTTGCGATGCCCTCAGGCCATCTTTTATGTTCTGTTCCTTTTCAATAGTCAAGTTCTCCTCTGCTGTATCTTTGCAGTCCACAGATTTATTGGATCTTCCTTTCTGCCCAAACTCATGTTTTAAATCATTCTGGGTTCTTTGCTCTTAATTCTCAACATAGATCTGGATAAGTCCCCAACAGCAGTCATGCCATAGCCTCAATATTTGACTGCTTTGAACATTCTTCTGCAAGATTGATTAGCCTGCCACCCTTAATTGTAGTCTCTGGCAAAGTCTCTGTATGTGAGCAAAATGCAGAAACACTTTCTGCCAAGGCATAATCAACATTGTTATCCAATAGCCAGTGTAGTCTTTCCTCAGCAAAAACCTCCCAAACCTGGCCTTTACTAGTGGGATTTTTATCAGCCTTCTGATCTTCTGAGCTCTGACTAGAATCCCCAGTATGGTACAGAATAGGGTGTTCTAGTTCTACTTATTCAGTCAGCGTCAGCAAACTTTTCCAAACTCTTCCCACAAACCATTCCAAAAAGCTCCTAAACCATATAATCAGGTATAATCACAGCAACCACTCCACTTCGGGTACCAAATTCTGTCTTTGTTGCTTTTCTATGGTTGCTGAGACAAGCTACCAGACACCCAAAGTTAAAGAGGGGAAGGTTTATTTAGCTCACAGTTTGTAGAGGCTTTGGTCTGTAACTGGTAGGCTCTAAAACAATGTGGCACATAGCTGAAGAGCAACAGTTAGTTCATAGTGGCATAAGGCAACAAAAGCAACAAGGAAGAAAGACAGAGAGGGCGGGCAGGGCCCTTTCTGGTCCTTTATATTGCATGCAGGCTTCCTACCATAGGGGAGATATAGCACCCACACCCTTAATTCCAGCATTGGACCATGAACCAACCATGAACTCTATATTCAGCTGCCTCCAAAAAGCCTCTTATGACATGACTGCATGAGGCTTTCGGGGAATATCCAGGCACAAACCATTACAGGAGATATGCATTTTTATATACAAATACAACACCTTATGGTATAAGAAACTTGAATGTCTTTGGATTTTAGGGGGTCCTGGAACAAGTCCACTATGGGTATCAAGGGCCACCTCTATTCGTGTTTCTGTGTCTGAAATTACATCTAGCATAGTGTCCTCAGTTCCATCCACATTGTCATGAATGATAGAGTCTCTGTTTTTAAGGCTTTTAGTATTTCATTATGCATACACATCCCATTTTCTCTATTCATTAATGCACATCTAATGACTGATTATCAGATTGCTCCCATATTTTGGCTATTGTGGATAACGCTAAGGTAAGCATGAGAGTGCATAGATATCCTTGTTATACTCCTTTCAATTCTTTTGGATATGCATCCTAGGTTGCTTAGTTATATGGTGATTTTATTTTAAAAAATGATTGTATTACTTTATTTTCCAACAAACAGTATTACAATGTTACCTTTTCTCTACATCCTTGCCAAAAATTATCATTAGTCTTTCCTATAAGTCATATTAACAATTGTGAAGTAATATCACATTCTGGACTTGCTAAAAATGTTGGATTTTATTACAGGGCAGCAGGAACATAGCTTGATCTAGAGAGCATAATGAGGAAGTTGCTAGATTTTACTTTTAGAATTGTTAAAGTGGCTTCAGTGACAGCAATAAATTTGAGAAGGAGCTGGGAGTGGTGGCGCACACTTTTAATCCCAGTGCTCCAGAGGCTGAGGTAGGAGGTGCGTTGTGAGTTCAAGGCCGGCAAGGGCTACAGTGTGAGTGAGGCTGGCCTGAACTACATAGTGCAACCCTAAATAAACTAGGGCTGGGAGTTTGGTTCAATGGCTTAAGCAACTGCCTGACAGGTGCAAGGTTGTGAGTTCGATCCTTGGTGCCACAAAAAATAAATGAATAAATAAAATAAATTTGAGAAGGATAATACAAAGTAGACTAATAAAAAAGAAGCAGTTGCATACAAAATTTCAAGGATGAGATGATAGAATTCTGGATAGTGAGAGTAAAGATCTGGGAACAATGATGTTGATAAGCTTTATCAATTGATTGAATGAGAGGATGAAAATAATGATTGAAATGTTGCTTAAATATCTGAACGTTTGATGCCATTCAGTGACAGCAAGTAGATGAGGAAAAATGTGCTTTGAGAGTAAGCAGAACTTAATTTTTAGGATATTAACTTTGTTGTTTTTGACCTCATCAGAGGGCATGTTTAAATGCAATTGGATAAACTATGTACATAAATATGTGAGAATCACAGGGAAAAGTTCAGCTCTTAGAAACTGATGTAAATATTTAATAAAAGTATAGAGAGTGAAAAAGTTCTCCCTATGATAAATGTAATTATTATGTACCACAGATATGTACCAATAAAACAGTATGGAAAATAAAACAGGAACTAGGCCAAAATTTAGGACATACTTATATTTATAATATATTCAGAAAAGCAATTTTGCAATGAAAAAATGAGGAAAAATGACCTGTGAAAGAAAATATTCACAAGGAAACAACTGAGAAATTCATAGATAAAATAATTTGAGAAAGAAGGAGTGCTATGGTGTCAGCAAAATCTAACTCATAACTCAAGAAAGCTAACATCTTCTGATTAGGTGGCAATGACTTTTTTATATAAAAAATTTCTACCTATGAGAATTGAAGAAATTTCAGTCCAAAAAGTGGAGATCAGGAGATTATAGATGGGGTGGTAGAGAGTTCCAAAGTAAAACACTTTGAGTTTTCATACCAATATTTAAGTGAATATGAACAAATAACTACACTATCCATTCAAATGCTTGTAATGTTAAGTACTCTCTCTCTTGAACACTGATCTGTTGGAACTTTCTTTTGTCATGAATTTTTTTCAGTAGATTGTTTTTTAAATTTAGCACAGACATGTTTATTCAATGTTTTGTGTCAAAATTTTTACTACATTTTCTATTATAGAGAAATTTAAAGTCACACAGATACTTAGGAAATAGCTGTTAATATAGCATGACAGCTCCTTTTATTAAAATAACCTTCATGTTGTTGAATTATCTTTTGATGAATTCATTCATTCAAATCACAAATATTTAGTGCCAAGCACCGGCTTCTGGAAAACAAGTCAGAGAAGAATCATGTCTCTGGGAAGCTTATATCCTGATATGGAAAAATACATAAACAATGAGTATAAAATATAAGTAAATTATGCATTTCATTTGAAGGTGACAAGTGATATTGGGAAAATAGGAGAAGTGAAGAAACCCTGGATTGTCAAAGGCAGGATGTGAAGAGAATGTTATCCATATGCTAGGTATTTGTTAGATGCTACACCTCAACTTCAACAGTCTACAGGTGAAGAGGCACAAATAAATATACCACTGGCATTTGCTGAGACATCTAAGCTATACTATGGAAACAGGAGAGAGAGGCGACTAATCTAAGGTAGAACAAGTTCAAGTTAATGAAGACTGTGTGAAAAATTGCACCCAATCTCAGTTTTAAAGATGAGCAAAATACAGGCAGGCATTGGGAAATATAAATATATCTCAGGATCTCAGATGGCCCAGACTTCTAGCACCTCTTCATTCTATAGAAAGTGGCAGTTACATGACCCTTACAAGTCAAGATCCTTAATTTATAGAACAGAAAGTCAATTTTAACTCTTGCAAAGCACATCAATCCTTCTTTAATCAACAAATGAGATTATCTTTGGTCCAGACCAGGAGTTGATTGCAATGAGGCAATTGCCAAAGTATCTCTGAAAACATCAATTTTTTGAACTTAATGAATGTGTCATGTTTCCATCCTTGTAAACTAGACCTTCTAAAAGTGAGGAACCTTGGCTATGCTAACAATGCTGTCTCAGATGTGACATTATTTTGATAGTATTCTATTAGAAAATTAATTTGAGCAATATGTATTGAACAAAGCAGCTTCAGACATTGACTATTTCATTACCTGATACTTCTTAAAAAGGAACCTAACACAATAGATTGCTTCATATCTGCTCAGTCAATTCACATTAATTTTGCTTTTCCCTCCTGCCCATTTCCATTCTTGCTGTTCAAGACTAGAACCTTGTAACTTTCTCCTAGTCTATTGAAATTGTGCTCTTGTCCTTCTTGTGCCAATCTAGCTTATTCAAATTCATCTTCTTTTTTTTTGATACCACAGAGTAATGCTTAAAATAAAAACCCAGTAAGCAACGTCATCACTCTTGTTGGAATTATCAGTGGTTCCCTGTTACCTACAGGAGGAAGTTCTGCTTCGTTACGTGACCAAGAAAATAGTCTATGAGCTGATATTGCCTCCCCCAATTCATCTGAAGCTCTTAGCTGCTCCAAACTTACCCTCAATTAATTCTTCCACTAGGATTATACAGCAGTACAGCTGTGGAATTTAAACACAAACACAGACACACACGTCCTGAGCTCACACAGCCCATAGACTCCCCAGAATCTTAAGTGATGAAAATAGTCTCACACGTAAGTACTTCTTTAAGATTTTCACATTTAATTAGACAGCATTCCTTTCTTAACTATTGAACTAGTACTAACATACTGACTGAAGGTTCTGGCCTAGAGTTGGCTCAGTCACTTGTCCACAGTTTTGATGTTCTTTGTCCTGTGCCTATAATGTTATTTCTTACAATACTCTCTTTCTTTACATAGCAACTCCTTATTCTTCAAGTCTAACATCGCACATGCTGTATTTGTTGTCTTGTTTCTAGGACACCATGTCTAACACCTACAACTTAAAGGAGGAGAGATTTAGTTCACAGTTTCAGATGATTCAGAACATGGTTGGCTGGATCCAAAGCAGGAACATCATGGTGGAAGGGCCTGCTGGAGCAAAGCTGCTTAGCTCATGGCTGTCAAGAAGCAGCAGGAGAGCTGCATGCTAGAGGAAATCATAAGGGACCGGATGTAGCACCCAAGGCCACACCTCCATGACCCACCCATACACACCCAAGAATTTGCTCTACTAATAAAAACCTTCCAAATCAAGCAGGTTGACATGATCAAGTGTAACCATCACACAATGTCCGGGAATAAGCATTTCTTCTTTGTTGGATTGTCCCCATACTAT